>VMDO01024022.1:0-30508 GCA_007922755.1 Pedetes capensis
TATACAAATAATCAATATCAATTCCTCTATCAACATTTATGCATAGCTATACCCTACTGGGCTATTTTATTACTTATACATGCCGGCACATCTAATTATCAAATATCCTTAGTGACCTACCCTTTCCCAAACTTCTCACTTGTTTAAAGTTATAAATACCATATTAAAAATATGCATAAGTTGCTGAAAAGAAAAATCCCATATTTTCCAGACTGGAGTTATGCATTGTTCTTAACTTCACTGGGCTTACATTGTTCTCCTTGAGAAAATCAATAGACTCAGTATTTCAGTTTTCTGAAACACTTCATACTATAGTTTGTATATATGATACTGTAAAACACTCATATCAATACCTGTATCCTTATTTTTAGAGAATTTGCTAAGTCAGCAGACAGGTGCCAGTGAATAACTAATACATCAGATCAGTGGCACCTATTCCAAGTTACTAAATTACCAAGATGCAGCCTTAGCCCTGTGGCATGCAATCCTCTCAGATCTTGGAAGCCAAGCAGGGTCGGGCCTGGTTAGTACTTGGATGGGAGACTGCCTGGGAGCACCAGGTGCTGCAGGTTTGAGAGAAGGACCCGTTATCCCTCTCCAAAAAATCAATCTGCCATTGAATAGCAGAGAAGCACTGATAATAATGTTTCATCTGTTGTACCGAGGGTCGCTATGAGTCAGTTACTGACTGCATGGTACCTAACAAGTTACCAAGCAGTAATGGTATCCTTTGCATAGAAAATTTTTTACTTCAGTAGAAAACTATTCTATTCAAAATACTATCAAAAGCTTTGTCATAAGACCAACTCTATGTGAAGAATAACATTAAAGACTAGTATGTTTATGAAGCTAGAAAGTAAAATAAAAGTACTTAGAACTAGAAACTAGAACTGTGCAAATTTGCATCATGGAAAAAATGCTCATTAAGGCAGAAAACCAATTGCAAGCATTTAAATCTCCTGGTTTGTATATAATAAATAGTATGTTAATATGTCTATGTTAATGGCTACTTACATAATATTTGCAAAGTAAAACAGAAGTAAAGTTTTACACTTGGGTAATGCACTATTGTTTTCAAAGCATTTGCACATCAATATAAATACTACATTTGCTTCTGAGGTTTCACAGTTTGGGGATGTTTCTTCTAGATTTATGCTTCTTGCTGGTTCTTAGATGAACAAATAAAGATCACGGGTTATATCACAACAAAGAGCAAATATCAAGTGGTAACTCCAGAATATATCCCATATTTTGATGACATGCAGAGTACTTTTTATTAAAATGCAATTCTCTAGGTATGTGAATTGTGTGCAAATGAAGAACTGTTGTATTGCGTATCTAGGTGAACCAAGTCCTCCATCCATACATGGACAGCCAAGCAGTGGGAAGAGTTTTAAGCTCAGCATCACCAAACAAGATGATGGAGGGGCCCCTATTTTGGAGTACATTGTGAAATATAGAAGTGTAAGTATTTTATTTATTACTAATTTATACCAGATCTTTCAAACTACGTTGGGTTGCATTGAGTTTATAGATAGATCAGGAGTAAATGTATGTTCTATAATAGCAATGATGTGTGCCAATTTTCCATTCCTGATATTCCCCATTATAAATTGTGATTTTTTTCCTTTTGGCCAAATCTAAGCATAGAGCGTCAAAATAATCTCAAGTCTTTCATCTTGTTTTTTTTAATGGGAAACTTGGCTTTCAATATTTCACAATGAGACATAATTTTTTCCTATTTTTCTGTGATTTTTGCAGGATATTTTTAACCTCCTGTTGTACTTGATATAAGTAACTTCAGCCAAAGCCCTCTCAAAGCCCTCTTGTTTATTGTTATTTATTTAGGTAGGATTATTATGAAATCACACCTAATGATAAATTATGTTAATCAAATAATCAAATAGTTTATGCTTGACATTTAACAAAGAATTACCACAGCGATCTTCCGAAAAGGGGAATAGTTTTCTTCAAATTTAATTAGTAATCACAAGTAGGTGGGGCTAGGGTTAGCTTAGTTGGGAGAGTGCCACTGTGCACTGTCTGAGGCCCTAGGTTTGATCCCCAGCACCACAAACCTGGAGAAGGACCTGGCAACCCACTTCGGAAACAATCTTGAAATAATCAGCCATTGAAAGCCTTGTGAATTGCAGAGTAACACTGACAAAGTGCAGGGCATGGCACAGTGTTGAGAAGTGTTTCCTTCTGTTATACATAGGGTCGCTATGAGTCAGACCTGAGCTGACAGCAGCTAACAACAACAACAGCAAGTAGGTGACTTAAAACAGTGATAAATTGCACAAATACTTTTGACAACTGTGAGAGAAGGATATTTACTAACTGCAGAATGAAGAGTTTCCCTATGGATTTTGTGTCTTTACATTTAGCTCAAAATGATGCCAAAAGCCACTAAAAATGATTTCTTCTCAAACCTTTTCAATAAATTATATGATATGTTCCTACTACATAATTGGGTAATTTTTAAAAGCACACTTTTAAAAGTGTGCTTCTTATAGCATGTGGATAAAATTTCAGTATTTTCCTACAATCCACAATTTGCTAAATTATAATATTGCTACTTCTGAACTCAAATATCTAGATTTGGAGAAGGAGTAAAAAGGAGAATTTGATCTTGAATGATACACTTCAAGATTTAACTTTAGATATTATTTCAGTCGTCTCAATTTAATACTGAAGTCTCCTTCAAAAGATAGCTCTTTTGTTCATGGTTTTATGTGACAATTTAAAGCAGCTGTGTCTACATACTCTGCTGTGGAGACATCATGCATCTACACCAAGGCAGCTCCAAAGGGCTAATTGGACTCAGTGGATCTGACAATGTGATGCAACACAGGCTAGTTTTGCTGGACATTCATGTTCGCTTATCTGGAAAGTCTATGAAAGGCAGAGGGTATCTCTCTAAAGAGCATAGAGCTGAACTGAATTCCTGAATTGGAGTGGGAGATTGAGCCCTCCATGTAGATTATAGCCTACCTACAATGGTACCCAGAAGAATTTATGGTAAAACTGTTGGTAGATGTCAACATTTTCTAAGATACTCCTATAAAATCCCACAGTGAGCACTAAAATGCAATGACTAATTGTGAAAATATGTGTAATATATTTAGTGTATAATTATTACTTAAAATTAAAGCTATGCTTGATTATCTTACCTAATGAGTTGACATGAGAAATAACACAAATGCTACATTAGTGGAACCAGACATATTGATTTCAATTGATGACAAAAAATTATTTATTATTTTATATCTTTTTCATCTTGTATTATTCTTTTATCAACAAAGCATGTTTAATTTAGAAATTTTGTGACTGTTTTCATCAGTGTCTCTATTTCCAATTATCCAAAAGAGAAGTTTAGAAACTGAGAATACTACTACACATTGCATGAATTTTGCTCAAACAACATATTCAAGAAATAACATTATTTAAAAAGAAATTTTAAAAAAAGTAATCAGCATGTATCTCAGTGGGAGACCATTTGCCTAACATACACAATGCCATAGGTTCAATTTCCACCTTAGAAAAAGGAAAAAAAATAACATGTATTAACTCAAAAAACTAGTAACTTCTTATTTCTGGAAGGCAGCCAATAAATTTTACATAGATTTTACTCTGAAATTCAATATACCCTGTTTATTAAAGAATATATGTGAATTATGGGTAAAAGAAAACATGACTAATTATTAAATTAATAAGACTTTTTTCAGAATTAATTATATTTATTTGTTAAATAGTCCAGTTTAGAGGTAGCCTTCCTGAAATACAGTCAGGAATCCAAATTACTTTTGTCCTTATATGGATTTTATTTTGTTTGTACAAAGGTAGCTTTACATCCACATTCAGAAGCTGAAGAATTAAAAGAACAAAAGAAGTAGTAAGCTATTTCAGTTGAATTTATCTCCATGTTAGTTATACCATAAATATTTTTTATGAAAAACCACTAAGCAAAATTAAAATTATATGATAAAAATATATCTAAAATCCTCCCTTAATACAAAGGTGGTTAGCATGAGGATTTGAGTTAGCTAAACAATGTCTGTCTTGAAATGCTAGCACAATTATTTTTATCATTTTAATGGCTATCTCTAAGTAGTCATATGTATCTCAATGACACCTAACAACACCACCACCAAAACCTGAAAAACACACTACCAGCATTTTGGGTGATATTGAGCTTTCCAGAACACTACTGCCCATTGTAGACTATTTCAAATCCCTGGCTCTCATTCACTATGTCACTAATATTAGCCCCAGGCATTGTTGAAAAAAAAAAGTTCCCTTGAATAACATTACATCTACTTAGAGCCAATTACAGTCAAAATATGGAAACAATGACATTTTAGACATTCAAGAATATATATACATACATGTACATAAATATATATCTGTATTTTGAGTTTATATTAAAACACAAATTAGTATTTAAAACTATTTTCATTTTAGAATTAATCTTTTCTGAGAAGTTATGTGAAATGCATATGGATATGAACTGTAAGTTGGTAATCATGAAATAAGTAAAATGAAGGAGATTCAAGTTTACATAATGATCATTAATATATTTCACATTTTCAAGCATTTAATAAGGCATAGTTGACAAGGCTCAGTACTAGAATAAAATTTGAGAAAGAGTAAATTTTATCTTTAATAAACTTCTATTTTTCACATTGCCATCCTTCTCATTCTTATTTCAATTTAATTATAATGGTACCATATTGTTATTTCCTATTTACCCAATAATATATTAACCCTCCCAATAAAAGCACATCTTTGATCAGAGCATAGTGACACATGTCTGTAATCATAGCACGCAGGTGCCTGAAGCTGGAGGTTTGCAAGTTAGAGGGGAGCCTGGGCTACACAGAGAAATGTTATCTCAAAATAAAAAAAAAATCTTTTTTCTTCCTGAATTATATTGCATTCCTTTTTTCTATAACCCTCCCTTTTGATTTCATTTTCTAATCCTTTCCAACTCCATGTACTGGAAGATCTGTTTTTAATATCATAAATGAAAATATTTGTTAATTGTATTACATCAAACAGAGCTATGTTGTTAGGTGATGTCAAGTCAGGTCCAAATCATAACAAATCTGTGTATGACAGTTGAAACACTCCCTGACGCTGTACCATATCTGGGAGTAACTGATAGTAATCATCTACTATGTTACTTGTCTCTGAGATACTAGCAATTTAACAGTGAACACAATTTTTCTAATAGTATTTCAGACACCCATAACAACTTTTTATAGAACTTACTGTACTATAACTTTTTGTATTAAATGCTTTGCTCATTCTTGGAGAATTTTTATTTCATTATTAACCAAATACAAAGTCATGCTTTTTAACATTTTTTTTCAAGGAAAAACTGAAACAGCAAGTTTGGTTGTCTTGATGGTTAAAAGAAGCTGATATCAAAAGATAAGATTTTAAGGCCTGCACACAGTTTCCAGCAGAAGTGGCCAAATAAAAATCTGCCTCAGCAGGTTACATCAACCCCTCAGTCACTACCCAACTTTCAGCTCAACTGTCACTCCTAAGGCAGCTATTATGGCATACTTTCTCTTCACCATTGTCATTGAATATGATGCCTTATACTTCAACATGTTAAATAATTCTACAAATCCCTATTTTTCTTTCTCCCCTAATCCTTACATATCCCCACATATCCTCATTTTTTTCTTCCTCCCTCATCCACCTACTTTATCCTGCCAACATCATGCCTTGAAGGTCTTATTGGGGATACTATGACTAATACATTGTATGTTAAAATGTGCTCAAACAATAGCTGATCTTGGAAAGGAATAATTTGTCCATATTTTCTTACTGTCCATTATAATTGTATTTTTTCAAGAGTGTTTGTAACTCAAAGTTTATAGGGGCATGTGCCTTGATATTCTGCACTCTTTATATGATTGCAAATCGCTTCATCTATTTGTTTCTCAGAGTTATTAATGCTACTGTGAAGCAAAGTGCAACTGAATAACTTGCAAAAATGATTTAGAGATATTCAGTACATTTTAAGTATTTTATCTGTTTTCCTTGTTAGGTGCCATCGAGTCAGATCTAACTCATAGGATCCTAAGTACAGCAGAACAAAGCACTGCCCACCCCATTGTTGGAGCTAGTATGTGTCTTTTGATTTTAAGTCTGGCCCCACTAGGAAACGGTGGCCCCAGGGTTTTTCTCCATTCCCACCATTAAGGTTGACTCTATTTTGTGGAGGCAGCTCTTCCTCAGTCATTTCTTTTTAGCCTAGGAGGCTCATTTTCTGGCAATTTATTTGACAGTGATTCTCTGTTATTTGTAACATTTTCAGTGAGTAATTGTTTTGGGAGTTGACTGCCTGGTCCTTCTCCATAGTCTGTCATAGTCTGGAAGCTCAGCAGAAACCTGTTCACAAAGGGAGGCTCTGCTGGTATCTAAAATACTGGTGGTATAGCTTTCAGAATCACAGCAACATGCAAGCCCAAGAGCATGACAAGGTTCCAGATACAAGGGTATTTTATCAGTGCATATTAATTATAAAAAATAATTGGTTTCATTTTGACATTTTCATATATGTATACAACCTACTTTGATCATATTGACTCCCCATTACCTTTCCTTTTGCTCTAGTCTCCTTTCCCAAGTCTCCTTCCTCCTTACAAATAATTCCTCTTCTACTTTTACATCTTACAAAATATTTTTATTCAGAAATCCTCCATGGGAAAAAGTATATAGGAGAATCTGTATATTAAGTAACACCCCTAATATATCTACTTGATTTCTTTTTCCAGCTAAATATTCAATTCTTCTGTGTACAATATGGGTTTTATTTTCTGAGAACAGCATAGCTGAGACAATATATTCCTTATATGACTGATTATTTCTAGCAGACACTGAGACTAAGAATTTTATTTGAATTTCAATAGGTAGAAGTTCCCCTACATTAGTATTGGGTATGACTTCCTATAGATTATGAACCAGGAAGCACACATAATCCTATGATATCCTAAAAGATAGAACATTAAGAAGCACTCACCCATTAAGAAGTGAGAATTTATTGGAACAGGGATATAGTAATAAAACCAGAATTAGCTGTCTCTGTGGACCCTCCATGAAAATTAGCATCTTTAACAATAAATTTGTTAGATTAAATTGTTTATATGGAGAATAAATACTAGCATATTAATCTAATAGATTATTTGGTAAAATGTAACAAGTTATGTTAAGTACAGAAAATTTTACATCTACTTTTCTCTTGTAGTGTCAACATAACTGCATATAGTTTAATAGGTTTTTTACATGCTTCCGTAAGTTTTTCACAATTTTCTCTCTAATTTGATAGTAGCTATGGGATCGAAACTATCATTTAGGGTTGTCACGTTAAATATTTCCTGAGCTAAGAAGGGCTAAAGAAAATTGGTAGCTTAAAATCAGTTCTGAGGAAGGTACTTTAGGGACCAGCAACAGTGGTTGTAGCTCATGTTTTTAAGTCTTAATTGACCTTCCTAAGCCATTTGGAGTCTGGAGGTTGCATACTATCTCAATGGGAACAGAAAGGCAAAAGACAATTCTGAAAAGGGCATTAAGATAATAAATAAGTTAATTGAGCTTTGGTTGCTGAGAAAACTTAAGTTACTAATGTTTAGCATGTACATTGAAATATATTGATAGCCCTCAACTTCAGTTATGAAATATTTTCAAAAACTGAATAACTGTGAATATTAGAAAGCACAGAACATTTGAGTGATTTTTTATTCATTTTTCTTCTGTTGCTGTGAAAGAAGAGGATGAGTTTTATTCATCTTTGTACACATGGTATAAAAATAGATTATTTGTTGTCTCAATACACATTGAAGCAACGAATCAGCCAATTAACCCATGTCATGTAATTACAAATAGTCTTAGATAAATATGAGATATAATGAACACAAGAAAAAAAAAAAAAGGCTTGCATATATTCCGAGTAGCAAACTGAGTTTTAAAGAACTCCGAGTCCTTCTATAAGGTCATACAAAGAAGCAAACAGCTAAATCAGAATAACAGCAAATCCAGTAATCCAGGACTTGCTTTACAGTCATACAAAATCTTAAATTATATAACATAGAGTTAGAAGAACTTGAAATGTGTTTAATTAGCATCAGCTTACCTCCTCTGCTGTCCTTTTGTTTTACGATTATTCAGTTTTTATCTAAGATTTTTATCTAAGATTTCCAATGAACCTTGGAAAAGAATGGATTACATCTTGTTATTGAAAAAACACCAAGGAGCCATCTAAAAATAAAAATCACATGGCTTCTGCCACCTTTCCTCTGACCTCTTCTCTATACTGAGCATTGGAAATATTTCCTTATATGCTGATACTATAACTTGAGAGTCACTATTAAGAAGTGTCCTTAATTGTCCTTAATTGTTATATGGCCTTGGTATCTATTTTCTAACAAAAGATATTGGTTAACAGAAGCTATGCCAAAGCAAAAGACCATTTTTTTTCTGTACCTGCCCTTCAACATTTAATTGGCTTATTAATAATAGCCCTATTCAGCAAATCATCTCATTAAGCTACCTAGGGGAACATTTTGCAACTAGTTATCTTAAATCGTTCCCTGGGCATTTAAATTCTGTAAATTAGGCACGCTATAAATGCATAATTGAGATTTTCATGCCTAGGGGAGTATTGAGTAACACCCATTTTATTTTATTTTTTTTCAATTCCCTAGGAAGAACGATTAGGGGATTAAAATATATCCTCCTATACCATTGAATGGAAAATGAAATTGTTTCATATTAGAGAAATATTAGATCTCCTTTTGGTTCTTTCTCCCTCAGTCTAAAATAATGGAAAGATTTTTAACTTACTGTGTAAGAACTCCTACAATTAAGAGTCAAATGATTTTTAATTCAGAAGAGACTATCCGTATGTCTTGTGCTTGTCAAGAAGTTTTATTTTAAATACTTGATTTTCAGAAATGGTAGTTTGGAGAATTAGAAGTTTCACTTAAGGTGTTCAGTTCACTGAAATTGTTTTTGGAGGCTTAGATAAAGGATATGAAGTCTATCTGTCTTTGTGAAGAATAAATGTTATATTGGGGCAATCACAATCTCAGTTATTGGCTTATTTTCTGTCTCTTTAGCCCACACGTCCCCTCAGAGCTAAAGTGAAATTAAACTCTGGATTCCTACAAATTATATCAAACACTTCATAGTTACATAGAATGTCCTAAACTATAGTGTAATGCCATAGCCACAAGGGCGTGCATATCTCTATAGCTTTGTATTTATATAACCCTAAGTAATTTTTAAATGCGTTGGAAACAATTGCCTACACAGCGTGTTTTTACATCTGCTTGTGTTCATGTGTTATGTTAGCTTTCCATCACTGTGACAAAATCCCTGAGGTGAACAACTTATATGGAAGAAAAATTTCTCTGGGCTCATGCTTTCAGAGGATTTAGGACATGGTCAGTTGACCCAGTTGATTATGAGTCTAAGGTGAAGCAGAATACCATGACAGAAAGCACCTGGTAGAGTGGAGCTGTTCATGTCATGGGTTCCAGGAAGCACAGAAGTACAGGAAGGGGCTAGGATCACAATATCCCCTTGAATGTCACACCAAAAGTGTCATTATTTCCTCCCACTAGGCTGTACCTCTTAAAATTTCTACTTTCTTCCAATACTACCACAGACAGAATAAGAGTTGAACACATGGGCCTTTGGAAGACATTCTAGGTCTAATGTATAGGATGCCTTTTTTTTGTTGTTTGTAGTAGAGGTTGAACTCAGGGCCTTTCTCATGCTAGGCAAGTGCTCCATCAATGAGCTGTACTCACAATTTTTAATATATGTATATGTGTATATATATATGTATATGTACACACACACACACATATGTATTTACTTTGAGACAAAGTCTTAAGTTTAAGTTTTTCAGGCTGCCTCTGGCCTCAAATTTGCAATCCCTCTGCCTTTGCCTGCGAGTTCCTAGGATTAAAAGGTGTGTGCCATCATACCTGGTTTAGAGCATGAATCTACATGAAGTTTAATCATTATGTTTATTTTTGTGTGCAAACATCTATGAAGTACTCAGACCTTTTTGTTAATGAGGTTAAGAAAAAATGAAAATAAAAGCAATACTGGAGTTCGTTATTTCTGGTAAGACTGGCATCATATCCATAGTAGACTTTCCCTGCACCTGCACTCCATTAGATCCCTCTATGACCAACCATCATTGCATTCGCTCAACCTTAAAAGAACTCATGACTTTCTTCTGTGTTGGTTTGTATATTTCTAGATGAGAGCATTGCACTTCTTTTTAGCTATTTTGCTCATAGTTCCTAGAACCAAATAACTGCTGAATGAATTATTGATTGATGAGTAGAAGAAGAAAGAGTCTTGGGAAGATATGGCTGTTCAGTAAAGCTGTTCTAATCAATTTAAAAGCATGTCTCTGTTTACTTTTAACTTTAGTACTCACTTAGTTACTTAGACAAGTTATAATTTCTCTGTCAGGTCTTTCCCAGTACATCTCATAATGCTTTAAGTAATACTGGGAAAGCCCATTCTAACAAATGCTTCTACTTATAACTTTCCAAAAGCAAACCAAGTACTCTCTTGTATATAGGATACCTTCAATTGTTTGTCCATTAAAAACCATAGATTCCATCAAGGCAATGACATAACATAAGAGGACAAACTCTTTAGTAATGGAAATTCTATATCACCAAAAGTATATATATAGTAAAAAAGATTAGTGGTACAGAACTGAGCACAGTAGTGCATGCCTGTAATCCCAGCAATTTGGGAGGCAGAGGCAGGAGAATCCTAAGTTTGAGGCCAGAGGTAGCCTGAGTAACTTAGTGAAACCTTGTCTCCAAATAAAAAGCAAAAAATGGGCTGAGGGTGCAGCTCATGGTAGAGTGCTTAGAAAAGCATCTGTAAGTCCATGGGTTCCACCCCAGTACTGCAGCAAAAAAAGAAAAGATTAGATGTATCATGTCAAACCTGTAATACCTTCTTGTCTTGTTCTGTAGAACACTCATATTTTCATTATATTAATTTAATGTAATCATAGTTCAACTTTCATAACTTGATTTTATAGAATAAATCCTAAATTTTCTGTCATAAACTCAGAAAACATTATCATTCTTCATAATCAAAGAAACATTGTAAAATTTTGGCTAGATAGAGAGTAATATTAGGTTTTGATATAAAGTTTAAAAAGCTGACTATTGCTATATCCAGGCTATAGTTTATTTAGACTTATGCCCTGGGAAAGTGACTTGAATTTGCACTCCATCACAGTACTTCAGATGACTACAGATGAAAAGCTGGGTGCACAAAATTACCAACTGATACATAGTGAGATACATTTATACATCTTGCTTTTTGATAGATTTGTTTATGAAGACAGGTACTCTGTTTATTACTGTTACAACAATACAATTCACGTTAGTATATCTGAGTGTTTCTCCTTAAAAAAGGAGAATGAATTGTATTCTTACCTATTTTATATTATAAAGTGGTGGATAATATGATTTGTCATGCTTTTATGTTTCTAAAACAAATCCCTCTTAAAAATGTAAAAGTAAATTGCAATGATGCATTAGTAGATTCATAATATAAGAGAAAGATATCATTTCTACAAAGTTACTATGAAAACAGTTATCTCTTCATAAAGACTACTTTTATAAGCAGTTATGGGTCCTAAAGCACTGGAATACACAACTTCCTCAATTCTCCTCATTGTTTTCCCAAGAAATCTGTTAGAAGCTGCTGAAACTATCATTTCTGTTATAGATAGGAAGGGACAGGATAGTAATGGTTAGGAATTTTCTCATGTCCAAATGGTTAACATATGGTGCATCCCAGTGTTCATCTTGGTTTGGATAATTTCATTCATAAAATAATGTGAATTTATTTTTCTATGTTAATAATAGTATTCATGATTATTTTTCAGCTAAAAATTTCAAATATCATGTGGTCCATAGCTCTTATTTTAGAAACAGAATCAAATAATACATAAGTGTAGAATGTTTAGGGATAGGATACTATTTAATTTTCTGTACTAATTTTCATAAATTTTCAAAATGCTGTTTCATTTTGAATTATAAAATACTGTTATAATAAAAATACCTGTGGTAGTGTATATCTATAAATAATATCCCAAATTTGCTTCTAGGAAGCATTCCCCAATTCCAACAAACTTTAATACATCTCTGACAATTATTATTTTTTATTGGAAATTTTTAATGTACACCTTAATGTGCTTCATTCTGACATGATTTTCACTGTGACATTTCCATATATGCATTTTGATGTACATTATTCATATAGGTTCCCCCTTACCCTCTTGTATGCTTCCTCCCATCCCACCCTCTCCATATAAGTCTTCTCTATAATTTACTTGATAATATTTTTCTATATGTCCTTGGGTTCCAGTTCTGTTTAAGATAGACACTTTTCCTGTAGTGAACTTTATTTTTGTCTTATCAGAACAATTGCATGCATTTTCTAGACCGTTTATCTTGACACCATTCTTAGCTTTCTTTTTTCCTTTTTGATCCAACCTTTGAATAGGATTTTTCCTTCTTATAATTCTGATTCAGTTCCCACATATGAGTGAGAAGATGTGGTATTTCTCTTTCTGAGCTTGTGTTCACTCACTTAAAATAATTTTCTCTAATTCCATCCACTTTGCTGCGAAATGACCTTATTTCATTTTTCTTGATTTCTGAGTAGTATTCCATTGTGTATATGTACCATAGTTTTTTTTTATCCATTCTTCTGTTGAAGGGCACTTTGGTTGATTCCATATTCTTGCTATTGTGAAAAGTGCTGCATGGAACATGGAGATGCAGGTGTCTCGGTGGTGTGATGACAAATCTCCCTTTGGGTAAATTCCCAATAGTGTTATAGCTGGGTCATACAGTAGATCTATTTTCAGTTTTTTAAGATATCTCCATATTGATTTCCACAGTGGTTGGACCAACTTACAGTTCCACCAACAATGTAAGAGTGTTCCTTTTTCCCCCGCAACCTCGCCAGCATTTGTTGTTATTTGTTCTATTGATCTTGGCCATTCTTACTGGTGTAAGGTGAAATCTCAGAGTTGTTTTAATTTGCATTTCCCTAATGGCCAGGGATATTGAGCATTTTTTCATGTGTTTCATGGCTTTACGGACCTCTTCATTTGAGAACTGTCTATTCAGTTCCTTTGCCCATTTGTGTATTGGGTTATTTATTTTGGGGGAGTTTTTCCTTGAGTTCTTTATAAATTCTAGTAATTAGACCTTTATCTGATGTATAAAATGTGAAGATTTTTTCCCATTCTGTTGGGGTTTCCTTGACTCTGTTAATTGTTTCTTTTGCTGTGCAGAAGCTTTTTAATTTCATGTAATCCCATTTATCTATTCTTGTTGCAATTTCTTGGGCAATTGGAGTCCTATTAAGGAAATACTTTCCTATGCCTATAAGATGGAGTGTATTGCCTATCTTGCCTTCTATAAGTTTTAAAATTTCAGTCTGACAATGATTTTAATGTACTTATTAGCTTTTTGGCTATTAGTAATCAAGTAAAAGAACAAATTGCCTGCAGCTGTACCACCATGGCATCCCATTCTGTCAGATCTCAGAAGCTAACCAGGGTCATACCTGGCTAGTGCTTCGATGGGAGACAGCCTGGGCACACCTAGTGCTGTAGGGTTGGTAGAAGGACCTGGCAGCCTCTCCCCATAACCAACTTGCCATTGACAGACCTATTAATAACAGAGAAATACGACAACAGTGTTTCATCTGTTGTACATAGGGTCGCTATGAGTTGGACACTGACTCAACAGCACCTAACAACAGCAACAAAAGACCAAATTGGGAGAATAACTCAGCAGCCCACTCCTGAAACATTCAGCCATTGAAAGCTCTATGAATAGCAGAGCAGTATTGCCAATAATGCCTGGCATGGCAGTGTTGGCTAGTGTTTCCTTCTGTTGTATGTAGGGTCATTAATGAGTTGAACTGACTCAACAGCATCTTACAAAAACAAACCACCCAAACCATAGCTGAAATAAAAAATAAAATTCATGGGAGTTAATTTAACTACTGAATGATCAAAGATGAATCATCATTGTGTAGCTAATATAATCCTTACATTTTATATACACAAATGTTAGAAATAATATTGACCTCTTTAAAATTACAACTTCATATATCCATGTGCATATGAAAGTTAATTTTAATAAGACCACTTCTGCATTCTAAGATAAATCAATTTTTTAAAATTATAACTTCAGTGTTTCAGTATTTGTAAAATATATCTTTATATCCTTTACAGAAAGATAAGGAAGACCAGTGGCTAGAGAAGAAAGTACAGGGAAATAAAGACCACATTATTTTGGAACATCTACAGTGGACAATGGGGTATGAAGTTCAAATTACAGCTGCAAATAGGTTGGGATATTCTGAACCAACAGTTTATGAGTTCAGCATGCCACCAAAACCCAACATTATTAAAGGTAAGCAAAATTATACCATTTCTTATCATAGGTCTGATATGACTTCTTAATCCTTCTTGATTTTTTGTTAATAATGAAAAGTAATTTTATAAACTGAAAATATAAATTATTGTAACATGTCATGCTGAAGCTTCCTCGATTACTCTTGGCAGAGAATATTGGTTATCATGTCAAAATTATTTGATGGCCCTCACAGTAGAGCAATGGGGAGAAGCCAAGCAGAGTGACAGGGTGGGAAGTGAGCGTGACCGATGAAAATCAATATGAAAAATTTCTGTCTAGTATATTTACAATGAAGATCACAACTCTGTCAATCACGTGGGAACTGGTGTGCCCATTCTGGTTACATTATGATGATGCACACATACATCCCAGGCTAATTAGGTTGGTTCTGGAAACAGAAAGTCAGTCACACAGTGAGGCAGGAACATTCACAGAACCTAATTTTGTAAGGAGCTATAGCTAAAATTTCAAAAAAGGCATAACATGTCAGAACATCCTAAATCATTTTTCACAACAAACTTGTAGTTTCTACATTTGGTAGACAGAATTCTCACATTATTGTGTTATAATTTATTAGTAATATTATCAAAAGTACATGGGGATTAATAATTCTTTCAGTTAACATACTATAGAGATAAAGAAGTAAGGGTATATCCTAGTTCAAAATAATATTTGAGTCTGTTATTTATTTGTCATATTGGTAATATATTAACTCTCCCTCCTTAGTATTATCTTTAGTGCCAGTGTTTATAAAGATATGTATGCCTATGTGTGATGTGTGTGCATGTGTATGAGAGCAGCATACTAATTCATAAAACTATAGTTTATTTGAGCCTTATGATCATAGGAGATAACTGTTAGTACATGGTATTTTTCAAACTAGAAAAGAATAAAACTTTTTAAGTCGTGTTGTTTAACCCTCTGGTAATTTGTAATTCATAGCAATATTATTTGTTATAATTTTTGTTAAACATCAGTCTTTTAAAGTTGTAAGAATCTTTATACAAATACCCATTGATTAAAATAATTAATATTGATTTTAAGGTTTATAAATAATTAATCTTGGGGCTCTAGGTTGCTGATATTAATTCATAAATGCCTATACATATATTTTTTGAAATAGGGAACTTAGGATACTCTAAAAATAAGATGAGTATATCATGATGTCATTTTCATTTTACTTACAAAGTACTTCTGTATTCATCAGCTCATTTTATCCTTACTTCTGAGTTGGACAAAGAAGAAATACTCATTTTACACATATGATTTTAAGCAGCTCAATTATCTCTTAAGTTTAAAGCTACCATAGATCCTATGAAAAATATGATGGCCTTTGGAGGTGATACGCCTAAATGTTGTTGCTGTTAGGTGCCATTGAGTCAAGTCCGACTCATAGTGACTGTGTGCACAGTGGAATGAAACCCTCCCCAATTCTGTGCCAGGTACACAAAATTATTTTTACTTAAGCTCATTGTTGCAGATACTGTGTCAGTCCATTTGGTGCAGGCTTTTCCTTTTTTTCACTGACCTGCAACTCTCCCAAACATGATATCTTTCTCCAGGGATTGTTACCTCCTGACTACATGTCAAAAATACTTAAGACACAGTCTAGCCATCATTGCTTCCAAGGAGCACTCTGGTTGCACTTCTTCTAGGACAGATCTGTTGGTTCTTTTGGCAGTGCTTGGTATATTTAATAATCATCTCCAGCACCATGATTCAAAAGCGTCAGTTCCTCTCCTGTCTCCCTTGTTCAATGTCCAGCTTTCACAACCATATGATGTGACTGAAAATACTGTGACATGAGTCAGGCACACCTTGGTCTTCATTGTGACATCTTTACTTTTCAACACTCTAAAGAGATATTTTGCCACAGCTTTTCCCAAAGTAATGCATCTTTTGATTTCTTGACTGCTGCTTCCATGGATGTTGATTGTAGAGCCAAGTAAAGCAAAATCATGGACAAGTTCAGTCCTTTCTCCATATATTGTAAGGTTGCATACTGACTAAGTTGTAAGGATTTTGGTTTTGCTGATGGTGAATCACAATCCACACTGAAGGCTATGTTCTTTGATCTTCATCAGTAAATGTTTTAAATTCTCCTCACTTTCAGTAAGCAGAGTTGTGTCTTCTGCATAATGCAGGCTGTTGATGAGTCTTCCTTAAATCCTGCTGCTGTGTTCTTCCTTGTAATGTTCAGCTTCTCAGGTTATTTGCTAAGCATAATTTGAGGAGATATGGTGAAAGTATACAGCCCTGACGCACACCTTTCTCAACTTTAAACCAGGCAGTGTTTCACTGTTGTATTCAAACAACTGCCTCCTGGTTCATGTACAGATGCCGCATGAGTACAATTAGTTGCTCTGGTACTCCCATTGTTTGAAATGTTACCCATAATTTATTATGATCCACACAGTCAAATGTCTTTGCGTAGTCAATAAAACATAGATAGGTATCTTTTTGATAATCTCTGCTTTCAGTGATACACCTAAATAAGAGTGGTTAAATGGAATATCATTTATCAATTTCTTTGCCCCTTTAAGTTTGAAATATCAATAAAGGCCCTTAAAAGTCTAATATATTATTTTTGCAGTAAATATACTCCATGTAGCTGTCAGGAACCTGTGGCATAGATACAATTTTGCTTTTTTTTTTCAGTGGTGGAGGGGAACCCAGAGCCTCATGCATACTTTGCAAGCACTCTACCACCTAGCTATACCCTCAGCCCCAGTCTGTAAATTTTTTTGGGACGGGGTCCCACAAAGTTGTGCATACTGTCTCTATCTTTGAACTTGCAGTACTCCTGCTTCTGTCCCCTGAATAACTTAGAACTACTGGTGTGTGCCACCAAATCCGGCATAAATAAAATTTTCAAACCAAAACACAGTACACCAAAACAGACTCCAAAAGTAGAGCCCCATCCCCTTAAATTCTTAATTTGTTTAATGTATAGTGGTAAAATTATGAAATTATATTTACAGGTGCAAAGATATAGTTACATAGAAGGAATAAGTTCTAATGTTATACAGTAGCACAGTAGGGTGACTGTAGTTCAGATTTTATTATGTTATTTCATAAAGAACTAGAAGAAAGGAGTTTGAATGTTCCCAGCACAAACAAATGATAAATGCTAAAGGAGATGGAAATGCTAATTATCCTGGTTTGTTCATATTACATTGTGCACATGTGTCAAATTATCCAATTGTATCCCGTAAATATTTATAAATACTACATGTCCATTAAAATAAAATTTAATATTCTATGAAGAAAAGAGGGCTGGGATTTAGCTCAGTTGTTAGAGCGCCTCTCTGCAGTCTCTGAGGTCCCAGGTTTGATTCCCAGCACCACAAAAATGGGAAAAGGACATGGCAATCCACTCCCAAAATATTCAGCCATTGAAAACCCTATAAGGGTTGCTATGAATTGGACAGGACTCAATGGCACCTGACAGCAACAACACGAAGAAGAAAGAAAACTTTTTTTTCTGGTACTGGTGGTTGAAACCAGAACTTCACACTTACATGCTTTGCAAGTGCTGTACCACTGGAGCTGCACCCCCAGCCCATTTTTTTTTCTTTTTTCCTTTTTTCTTTTTTTCTTTTTTCTTTTTTTAAATATTTGAGACAGGGTCTCACTAAATTATGCAGACAGCCTCTGGTCTCGAAATTGGAATCCTCTTCCCTCTGTCTCCCAAGTTGCGGGGATTATAGGCACGCACCACCATACTTAGCTTGAAATAAAACTTTTAATAACAACTTATAGATGACATTACATATTGAAATATAGAGTTGAGGCATGTTACTTAATGTTATACAACCAGAATCCCTACAATTTTTATAAGAAATTGCTGACAACAAAGGCCAGTAAAAACAAAAGGCAAATAAATAAATGACCAGAATGTATATTTTGCATATATGTTATATAATGTTCTTACATTATTATATATATGCATAACATTGACGAAGATATGCTGTGATGCATTTATTTTGAAAACCTTATGGGCAAAATCTAGAAGGAAAATATAGAGAATATGATTGAGTTTCTTCTGGCTTTGCAATACTAAGTTCCATCATTCATTCATTTCAGAATTATTTATTCAATTCCTGATTTGTGACAAATACTGTTATGAATAACAAGGAATCATCTGTGGGAAGAGTGGAACTGATCTCTGACCACAAAATCTTCACAAACTAGTAGTGAGGTTAGACATTGAACATTAATTAGGATTGTCAGTGAATGATTAAAACTCTAAGATGTGTTCACATAGTATGTTGCCATGAAAGCATTTGGCAAGAATACCTGATTTATGAGTTTCAGTTAGGATTAGGAATGGATTCCACTAGAAAGGGAGCTTTCAATAGAAACTTGCAGGTATGAACTTTCCAGGGAATATGTGTGTTACATCTAATAAGTCTCTGACACAAGAAAGTGCTGGATTATATTTAGCAGTTAGAACAAATACATCTGGGAAAGAATTTAAAGATGTGTGACTGAAGACAAACCTAAAGAGTGCTTTGCCTCAGACAATACAAGGTCTTCTAAAATGTATATTTAAGTTTAATAGAGATACTACAAGAATATGAAATAATTTTAAGCAGATAAGTCACGTGAATAGTCAGTCCTATAAACCTTATTCTTGTTCATGTGAATAAATGCAAGTAAAGGTGAAGAAAGTTGACAGCAGTAGAGAAAAAAAGAATTAATATGTCTCAGATACAATATGAGTGTATACTAACATGGCCTAAGGAATAGATTGGATTTGGTAGACAGTCATGACTTTGAGATGTCTTCCGTGGGTACTTGGAGGATGTTTGGCTTCATTTCTCAAGGTGAAGAATTTCTTAGAAAAACAATTTTGTTTTGATAGTGAAGGCCAAATTAAAACCAGTTGGATATTAGTTAAATTTGAAATGCCAAATTATTGTTTACAAATGTAGGTATAGAGATTAAAAATAGCTGTGACTTGGAAACACACTGTGAAGCTTTTAATCTCAACAGGAATGTGGGTTTTGAAGGCTATGTGATGATAAATTCACAGGGAAAAAATGCCTAAACTCTGTGAAAAGAGGTCACTGTGAAACTCCTTGATGTTTCCCCAGCACTAGAAGGGTGATTGGCACAGCATAGATGTTCACAGGGTGCTTTATAAATTACTAATGAAATAAAGTGAAGAGATGACTCTCAGGGAACTATAGTAAGGGAAAAGAAAGCACACCCATCCCCAAAGAGATAAAGGTGTTACCAGAAAATTATAAGAATGTAGAATCTTGGAAGTAAAGAGATCATATTTCAAGAAGAAAGTTTGTGAAAGGTCATGTGCTACTGAGAGACACTGAACCAAATGTCATATAAAGTGTCCTTTCACACAGCTGAGCTAGAGTGATTTAGAGAAAAATTAACTAGAGATGGATTGAGGATTGTGAGATCAGAAGGTTTGGATTCCTTGCTTATTTAAAACTTTCAAAGATCTACTCTATAAAGGGAACAAAGAAAAAAATCCAGTATTCCAAAGAATATGATGGAGAAGGTTAGAGCGTGTTTCATATCTACTGTAACACAATAAGCCATAATACATTAGTAACACATGTAAATATACAGACAAAGCTATGGTAGAAAGAAGGAGAGGGTATTTATTGCCTCTAAACTGTGCAACTAATAGAAAGTCCATACAACCTATTAGAAAGCTGAAAAATAAAATAGTGTATCTATTTTATGTATGAAAATATCACAAAATATTTTCTAATTTACTAACTGAATTCACTCATTAGGTAAGGCCTTATGGAAAATCAAATCAAAGACATGTCCTTATAGACTAAAATTTGTTTAGTTTTGATATAGGTATCAAAACAAAGTTGTGATCACAGGAAATTGGTAGCCTTTAAACCACATCCCCCACATGTCTGACACTTTGCCATAATGTGGTGGTTTGCATGTTGCTGTGAGGCTGAAAGCTATGCTACTAGAATCACAGATACCAGCAGGGTCAACGATGTTTCAGCAGAGCTTCCAGGCTAAGATAGACTAGGAAGTAGGACCTGGTGGCCCACTCAGGAAACAACTAGCCATTGAAAACCTTATGAATAGCAGAGAAACACTGTCAGATATAGTGTGGGAAAATGAGCCCCCCAGGTTGGAAGGCACTCAAAAGACTACTGGGAAAGAGTTGCCTCCTCAAGGTAGAGTGGACCTTAATGACAGAAATAGAGTAAAGCCCCAGGGACCTCTATTTGTTGATGTGGCATGATTCAAAATGAGGAGAAACAACTGTAAACATTCCTTAATAATTGGAGCATGGATTGTATGTAGTACGAATCTAGGAAAATTAGAAATCATTAAAAGAGAAATAGATCACATAAACATTGGCATTCTAAGCATCACTGAGCTAAAATTGACTTCCATTGGCCTTTTGAGCCAGATAATCGTATGGTCTACTATGCTGGGAAGGACAAACTAAAGAGAAATGGGGTCGCACTTATCATCAAAAAAGGCATCTCAAGATCTTTCCTGAAATAAAATGCTGTAAGTAGTAGAAAAATATGCATACACCTACAAGGAAGGGCAGTTAATATGACTATTATTTAAATTTACGCACCCCCCTAGTAAGGCCATAAATGATGAAAGGGAAGATTTCTACCAGCTTCCACAATCTGAAATAGATTGAACATACAATCAGGACATACTAATAGTTAATGGTGACTGGAATGCAAAGGTGGAAACAAAGATAAAGGCTTAGTATTCAGAAAATATGGACTTGGTGACAGAAATGATGCGGGAGATCTCATGATATAATTTTGTCAGATGAATGAACTTTGATTGCAAATACATAGATTTACCAACATAAATGGTGACTATACACGTGGACTTTACCAGATGGAACATTTGGGAACCAAATTGACTACATTTATGGAAAGAAATGATGGGAAAGCTCCATATTAAATGTCAGAATAAAACCAGGTGCTGATTGTGGATCAGGCCATAAACTTCTCATATGAAAGTTCAAACTGAATCTGAAGAAAATTAGAACAAGTATACAGGAGCCAAAGTATGACCTTGAGTATATCCCACCTAAGTTCAGAGACCACCTCAAGAACAGGTTTAATGCATTAGACACAAATGATAGGAGACCAGAGGTGTTGTGGCATGATATCAAAGATATCATTCATGAAGAAAGCAAAAGGTTATTAAAAAGACAGGCAAAAAAGAAAAGACCACATTACATGTCAAAAGAGACTGGAATTTGTCTTCAAATGTCCAGCAGCTATAGTAAAAGGAAGACATGGTGAAGTTAAGGGACTAAACAGAAGTTTTCAAAAGGCAGCCTATGAAGACAAAAACAAATATTATAATGACATGTGCAAAGAGATGGAGAGCAAAAACCGAAAGGGAACAACAAGCTCTGTGTTTCTCAAGCTTAAGGAATTAAAGAAAAATTTCAAGCCTAGTGGGGCAATAGTGAAAGATTCTATAGGGAAAATATTAAACGAGGGAGGAAACATCAAAAGTAGAAGAAAGGAATACACAGAGTCTGTATACAAAAAGGAATTGGTACATAACCAACCATTTCAAGAGGTTGCATATGAAGAGGAACCAATGGTATTAAAGGACAAAGTGGGAGCTGCTTTGAAAGAACTGGCAAAATACAAGGCTCCAGGAATCCATGGAATAACAATAGAGATGTTTCCACAAGCAGATGCAGCACTGGAGGTGCTAACATGTTTATGCCAAGAGATTTGGAAAGCAGCTACCTGGCCAACTGACTAGAAGAGATACATATTTGTGCCTATTCCCCCAAAAGGAGAGCCAACTGAATGAGGAAACTATCGAACAGTGTCAATAATTTCACACACAAGCAAAATTTTACTAAAGATCAATCAAAAGCAACTGCAGCAGTATGTAGTCAGGAACTGCCAAAAATCAAGCTGGATTCAGAAGAGGGCAGGAAACCAAGGACATCTTTGCTTATGTCAGGTGGATATTAGCTGAAAGCAGAGAATATCAGAAAGAGACCTACCTATGTTTCATTGACTATGCAAATGCATTTGACTGTGTGGATCATAACAAATTATGGATAACATTTTGAAAAATGCAAATACCAGAGCACCTAATTGTACTCTTGAAGAATCTATACATTTGTTTGAATAGAACAAGGAAACACGGACTTGTTTAAAGTTGAGAAAGGTCTGCATAAGGGCTGTATACTTTCGCATATCTTTTCCATTTCTATGCTAAGCAAATAATCTGAGAACCTGGACTTTATGAGGAAGAATGTGACATCAAGGTTGGAGGAAGACTCATTAACAACCTGCGTTATGGAGATGACACAACTCTTCTTACTGAAAGTGAAGAGGATTTAAAACATTTACTGATGAAGATCGAAGAACATAGCCTTCAATATGGATGTGACTCAACATCAACAAAACAAAAATCAGTGCAATTGGGTCAGTATGCAACTTCACAATAAATGGAGAAAAGATTGAATTTGTCCATCCATGATTTTGCTTTACTTGGCTCTACAATCAGGACCCATAGAAGCAGCAGTCAAAACATCAAAAGATGCATTGCTTTGGGAAAAGCTGTAGCAAAATATCACTTTGGATTATTAAAAAGTAAAGATGTCACAATGAAGACCAAGGTGAGCCTGACTCATGCCATGGTATTTTTTGTCGCATCATATGGTTGTGAAAGTTGGACATTGAACAAGGAAGACAAGGGAAGAATTGATGGTTTTGAATTATGGTGCTGGAGACAATTTTTGAATATACCGTGGACTGCCAAAAGAATTGACAGATCTGTCCTAGAAGAAGTGCAACCAGAGTGCTCCTTGGATGCAAGGATGTCTAGATTGTGGCTTACATATTTTGGACATGTAGTCAGGAGCCACTCCCTGGAGATAGGCATCATGTTTGGAAGAGTGACGGGTCAGCGAAAAAAAAGGAAAACCCTGCACCAGATGAATTGACACAGTGTCTGCAACCATGGTCTAAAACATAAATAAGATTGTGTGCCTGGCACAGAATCAGGGACTGTTTCGTTGGGCTGTACATAGGGTTGCAATGAGTTGGAGTCAACTTGAAGGCACCAAACAACAACAACCCCCCCATACTCTAGAGCTAACATTATATATTTCCAAAATTTGGAAAAGTGAATTTCATATACTTTCATCACAATTCTCATGATTTCTTTTTCTACTTTAAATAAAATATAAATCCAAACCCATTTCTGTAATGCATTATATAAAATAAACCAGTAGACCTTAAAGCTTTTTAAAATTTTAAATAGGTGACAATAAGGAGTTTAAAGGTAAATTTGGTTTATTTTTTTATAGCGCCTACATTATAGAATGTTCAAGTAAATGTGTAGATATTTGTAATTTATAAATGCATTACTTACATGTATGAATACATATTTAACTTGTAAGCAGTAGGCTAAGTTTAGAATACATTCATTTGTAGGAATAAAATTTTTTGTAACAATCTGCTTGCCTTCCATTTATATACAATATAGTTTATTAGAATGTTTTTTCTATATATCTTAGTGGAATCGTATTTCCCCATCATATGCATTTCTAAGATTTATATAGTTATTAATATTTTTAACTCTTATTACAGATCTGGTTATTTTGAAAGATGTATCTCTTCACTTATATAGAAATAAAATGTAAAAAATCAAGCATGTTGCCTGTTGGGGTAAAAATATAGCATAGCTCCAACTTTTTATTGTATTTTATGAATAATGAGAATATGGGATAGTTGAGGAAAAATAATTGTTATGAAATGATTAAAAATTATATATGGATGTAGAGGTTGACAAGTTGGGATATACTTATTAGTCTTCTAATTTTACTTAATAATACTACTATATTTCTGATTGTACATATTATGAAGTTTAAGAATCCTGTGACATACACTTATGTTGTAAAAGTGTTTCTTCCTTTCTTTTAGCTTACAACATGTTTGATATTCTTTATATTTTACCAAAGAAAGACCTTAGTATCTCTGAGTAACTGCATCCTTTTTCTCTTGCTGTAACTATGAAGACATGTAATTTTGTCTATCAGTATAATTTGGAGATAAACAATTCTGTTCACATATTCGGAACATCTGATGGAAAAAATAATGCTGCCATCTGGAAATATGTAATACATTCATAAATTCTTCTAATTTGTCAAACTGAAAAAGAAATGTTATGAACCACCACTACAAAATACATTGCTAACAAAGTTCAATTAATTTGTATTTTCATAGGCTTTTTAATTATACTTCTAATGAACGATAAAGTAAGATCATTTCAATGATTCACAGCTGTATAACTTAACAAGGTCAGAAAACACAACATTCACATGAACAACAAATATAAAAATAAAAATTTCTTCTTAAAATTAAATGTATATTTCAGAATGTAAAATAAATAAATAAATTATAAAAACAGTGGTGAATTTGTACCACAATTAACCAGGGAAAAGTTCATTTGAATTCTCTGAAATTCTCAGTAGAATCTAAATATGATACTAAACACACATATATTCCTTTGTCTTAGTATGTAATGAGAAAAGAAATCTATAAGTTATTTTCATGATCTTTTGTTTCAAAATTGTTAAAAGATTGGTTCACTGACATGTCTAAAGAGTGCCACTGGTCAACTGAATCAATGTTCCTGCCTTTTATTCTTCTTGAAAATGTTCTTTATGTGAGAAGGTCATTTTTATTTATATTTCTTGGTTGTTGTTGTTGTTGTTGTTGTTGTTGTTGTTAGGTGCCATGGAGTCGGTGTCTGACTCATGGCAACCCTACGTACAACAAGTGAAACACTATTGTCAGCGCTTCTCTGCTATTCATAGGGTTCTCAATGGCGGGTTGAATTTTGGGAGTGCCTTGCTGGGTCCTTCTCCCGGGTACTTGTTACATTTTTAAAATAAAATTATCTATGTTAAATATTTGTTTTAAGAAATTATAGTAGCTGGGTGTGGTGGCACATGGTTGTTATCCCAGGAACTCAGATGTCAGGAGCTGAAGAATCTTAAATTTCAGACCAGGGGCAGCCTGTGTAACTTAGTGAGGTCATGACTCAAAATAAATAACCAAACTCCAGAAATAAAAAATGGACTAGGAGTACCTGCTGGTGGGAGAAGCACTTACAAAGTATGTTTGAGGCCCTGGGTCCAACTCCAAGAACCAATGAAACAATCAATAAATAAGATAAAACAGAATAAATTATGACAGAAAAGTGCCATCAACACATTGTTGCATATGCTGAACTCATATGTAAGGCAGCACCATGAATTTTCCAGCAGCACAATAGAATGATTGATGACGTTTCCCTTATTTTCCACTTGTTAATGTAAAATGGTTTTTATTTAAAGAATCAATGAGAGAACTAATGTCTGAATACTCTGAACTACACATTACTGACATTAACTCTCATCTAGATTGTTAATGTGTGACAACTATTTAGAAATGTTTTATGCAAGATTTTGAACATTCTTTGTCTTATATCAAAGTAATTTTCTTTAGGTAATTGATAATGGTTATATGTAAATATTGCATTAATTGTGTCTCTTTTTTCTTTCCTACTTTCACTTTTTTCTTTTCCTTTATTTTCATATTTGTAATCCTTTTCTTCTTAATTATTTTATTCTTATTTTCTCTTCAAAAAAAATTTCATCATACAGATAATTGCTGTGAAGCGAATAAAGGTGAAAATGGAAGCAAGTCATGGCAGTTGACTGCTGCTGGGTTTTCGTTCATTATAGCCATAAGTTTGTCTTGCATCTTTTAATGTTGTTATATCATGTGACATTTCCTTTTATGACCTGTAAGGTAAAATGTAATAATAACAAGGCTAATCCAAAATTATAATCATTTTTTTGAAGTCCAATTATGCATGTATATTCACCCATAACTAATTTACCTTTTTCCTGTTTTCCACGTAGTCAACTTTTTATATGGGTACTTTGTCAGATAAATTATGACAAGAATTCAGTCAGGCTTGTTGCTTTTAGCTATCAGTTCACTGAATAACATGCTTTACTCTAAAAACTTCTTTAATGTTGACCTTTTTAAATATCATATTACTTGTAAGTGCAACTTAAGTATATGCCAGAGGTATCCTTTTTCACTTCATTATTTTGTCAATATAATTCAATATTCATGGCCATATACCATATAAATCAAACTTCATTATATATAATTTTGTATCACTTCTATTACTTTTCTATTATTTTTAAATGTAAATTTCCAACTTTATGGATATTTTAATATTTCTTAGTATCTTTCAATCATATAAAATATAACCATATCTTATTATATTGAATGTTTATCTCTGTTGTTCTGCCTGTTTTCTCTTTATTGACACAATATCTGAAGGAATGAATGTGAATGGAGTTTCTTTCACAATTTTTTCATTAAATGAAATTATCCCTTTCTTGTGCAAATAATAATTATAATTAACACTTTCTTAAAGAAAAAGTATATGTAACAAAACAAAATAGAGTAGCAATTGGCTCAAGACTTTTTTTTCCACTCAAAGCATAAAGCAGAGACAATATTTTATACCAGGTTAACATGCAACTTTATTAAAAAAAGATTAATGTACATATAAATCATGAAAATTCAACAGTAAAATTTTATTACTTTCACCACACCCAAAGTACCTTGACATTATTCCTCCATTTTATAATCACAAGATCTTTCTACTGGTCACCTGTTCAATGCCTTACATTTCTGGAGCTTCAGATATCAGCCAATTATAGACAAAGAACATGGTTGTAAGTATAATGAAATGGAACTTCTGCAAAGCACTTATGTGCATAGCTTTATCAAGGGAGAAAACACCCTCCAGTCTGCCCAATCTCTGCCTTCCTCAAAACAAACATAAATATCCCTTAACCATCTATGAAGCTGTTTTGTTAAGAAGACTGTGACGTATTATTTTCCTAGATATTTAACACATTAGCACTGAGGAAATAGAAAAGCCCCAAAACGCTCCAGCATGCTTACTTTGTGGAATATTCCTGAGTGTTAGGCTTTCCTAATATGCAAAGAAAAACAAGATAATAAAAAGATGAAAAGACGAGACAAAATTTCCACTTCTTCTTGCATGCAAGAAGAATACACACCTTTTATTTCTCCCTGCAATTGCCTCAGAGTAAATTAATCTTTCCATGTTTAAATTATTTCACTCTATTCAAATTCAGATTATGTTTTAAGTTGGCATCCAGTCTTTACTAACAACGTACACAATTATTTGTTACATTTTTCTGGAGTGAGCTTCTTTTTAGGAATCATAGACAGACATAAAAATATTATAACCTTTATTTTCAAGGAGATGAAATTGAGACAAAGATATAACTAGCATCCAGTTTTCAAAGGCAGTACAATTTGAGGAAGTACCATGAGGAATGATTTTCATTTTTGCATTTTCTATCATTTGAAATGAGAAGAGTGTGTTTTTCACTTAACAACAATATTCTAGCAAGTCATTCTTACAAATATTTTGGACAATAAAGAAGGAACCATATTTACACATATACAACAGTGACCATAGCTTACTTGATAAATCAAGTAATTGGATTCTGGCCTTTGAGATTTGTTCACCAAAAGCAATTATGTTGTTCCACTAATGGATTCTCTCTGCTTTTCTAAAAGTGTCTACAGAATCCTTTCATTTGATATCTAGAGCTAAGTCTCCATTTACTGATGTTTTCCTTTAATTTACATTTTGCCAAATTTTTGCTTTCCACTCCTGTTTCTTTCAAGTGGCCAACCAACAGATTGAAAATTAGAGCAATGACCTATTAGCAGATTAAATGCACTTTTTTTCTTCACTGATGAGAGAAAAGAGAATTCCAATGTATACAGCAAGGAAATCTAACCTTCTGAGGAAAGTTTTTTGTTGTTGTTGTTTTTTTGCGGTACTGGGGGTTGAACCCAGGACCTTGCACCTGCATGCTCTGCAAGTGCTGGACCACTGAGCTGCACCTCAGCCCATTTTTTTTTTTTTTTTACTTTTTGAATCAGGGTCTCGCTAAATTATGCAGACTGCCTCTGGTCTCGAATTTGCTATCCTCCCGCCTCTGCCTCCAGAGCTGCTGGGATTACAGGCGTGTACCACCATGCTTGGTCCCTGAGGAAAGTTTTGTTTTTTAAATCACCATAACCAATGTTCTGTTTGCTAGATATCTCATTATAATTGTGCACTGTATTCCTTGATATTTAAGATTGGAGATGATATATTCATCAGTAATATGCAGAAGGTATTGGGAAAGGAATTCTAATAATTCAGGAATGTTTTTGTGCATTCATTGTAACTGACTTGATCTTTCTAATAAGTTATGAATATTTCCATAGTAAAGTCATGCAGAAATCATTTTGATTTAGGATCATGAAATATTTTCTTAGAAAACAGGTAATATTTATTTTATATGTTAACCACAATTTGAGTGATTTTTAAAGTTTATATTCTATAACTGAAAGATCACCAACAGAGGTACAAAGAAACCTCAAACTCAGGTTTACAAAGAAATGCAACGTAACATTTTGGCAGTTTGAAAAAGAACTTAAAATTAAAATTATATCATATTAGAATTATTTATATTTAAGGAATTGTACACTTACATATTTTTAAAAGCTAACTGGAGATCAAGTTTTCAATATTGAAATTATTGAAAAAATATTTTCTCTGGGCAAAATTATATTCTTAACAAATATTTACTTTTTCAGCTATAAAAATTCATGAATTCTTTAAAAATATTCTCAGAGATATTAAAGTAATAGACATTTGCTTTGTTTAATTTCCATAACAAATTGGAAAATATATAACTACAATCAATAAAGCAACTTAATTTCCTTAAGTGAAACCTTATAAATTATAAATTGTTTAATTAAAAAAGTATTAATAGTAACTGCATTGGCCTTACTACCCAAGTTTTACTCTTATATGCAACCATAAAATCTGACAATTTACTTTATTGTTCTAATTAATAATGTCTGTTTCATAAAGGTGATTATTGATAAAGAAGACATAAAATTTGAAGCTTAAGTATATCTCTAAAACCATTCAATGTTTCTTTCTCATCTAATGGATTTTTAAATAAAATTTAGATTCTGAAAATGTGTAAAAATGAATTTGTGTTAAGGTGAGTGTAGGCTTAATTATGATATAAATTGTCAATGTATAATGCTGTGTATGTAACACCACTCAACGCATTTCAAAAGTTTATTTTTATCATAATACACATATGGTGGACAAAATTAATTTATGCATGAGTAAGTGATTGCATTTAATCTGTGTGTGGTTTATAAGGATAACATTTTTATATATTTCAGAGCATCTCCTTTTTCTTCTCCCAACTCTTTCCTCTATTAATCAATTTTAATGCTTTCCCTATCCTAACCAAATTCTATAATTATCAGATCATTGTTAGGCATAAAATATGATTCCATCCTTCAATATGTTAACAGACTATGCCTAGAATGGAGCAGTAGATACTTCCTCACTATACACTTTATTTTTAGACAAAAGACTTTCAGATAAACTGTCACTTCTGTTATCTCTCTCACAATATTATTGTTCATTCATAGGACTAACTGTAATTTTGTGAAATCTGTACTCATAGTCTATTTATAAACATTATGCAGTTACACATATTGGTATAACTGAGCAAGATTGAAATATTTAATGGCTTAACTCATTTTTGCTTTTACTTTTCCCCTCCCTTTACCTAACTGTATCTAAAATGTTTTATACATTTGAGAATATATAAGCATATTTGGAAAATTTCATTAACATTGTATATATTTTTAATATATCTATAATTTTAGTTCTATGCATATAATGATATAACAAATACATACACAATAATTTCACTGCCAGTAAATACAATTTGTAAAATATTTAGCATTCAGGAGTGACTTAAATACGCAATCTCCTGCCTCACCCTCCTGAGTGCTGGGATTATAGACATACACTACCAGCCAAGTTAAGCATTTGTTTATATTTAT
>VMDO01024023.1:0-30513 GCA_007922755.1 Pedetes capensis
TTTTTTTTTTTTTTTTTTTTTTTTTTTTTTTTTGCCGTACTAGGGGTTGAACCCAGGGCCTGAACCACTGAGCTGCACCCCCAGCCCATTTTGTAGATTTTATTATTTTCTGAGACAGGGTCTCACTAAGTTACACTGACTGTCTCTGGTCTTGAACTTGTGATCCTCCTGCCTCCTCCTCCCCAGCTGCTGGGATTACAGGCATTCACCACCACGCCCGGCTTGGATCAAATATCTTAATGTAAGACCTGAAACCTTGAAACTACTACAGGGGGAACACTTCAAGATTTGGGCATAGGCAATGACTTTCTGAGTAGGACCCCACAAGCTCAGGGAATAAGAGCAGGATTGACAAATGAGATTGCATCAAATTAAAAATCTTCTTCACAGCAAAAACAAAAATTAATCAACCTAGTGAAGGGAAAGCTTACACAATTCGAGAAAATCTTTGCCAGATACTCATCTAATGGGGGATTGATATATAGAATATATAAAGAAATCAAAAAATTAAATAGCAAAAGAGCAAATAATCCAGCCGATTAATGGGAAATGTAAATGAACACTTTTCAAATGAAGAAGTACAAATGGCCAATAAATACCTGAAAAGAATGCAGCCATCAGAGAAATGCAAATCAAATCTCTACATTGGGATTCCATCTCAATTCAGTTAGAGTGGCCAATCAAGAAAACAAAAAGCAACAAATACTGGTCAGGATGCTGGGCAGGGTGGGGGTAGAGATGATAAAGACTTATTCACAACTGGTGGGAATGTAAATTAGTCTGGTCACTATGAAATCAGTATGGAGATTCCTCACAAAATTAAAAATTGAATTTCCATATGATCCAGCCATACCACTTCTGGATATATACCCAAAAGAATCAAAGTCAGCTCATTATAGAGATATCTACATACATGTGGTTATCACAGCACTATTCACAATAGCCAAGTTATGGAATCAGCCTATGTGTCTATCAACAGATCAATGAAGAAAATGTGTTATACACACACATTTGTAAGAAAATGAAAAGAACTAGAGATCCTCATGTTGAGTGAAATGAGCCAGACTCAAAAAAACAAGTATTGCGCGTTTTCTCTAAGAAAACAAAAAAAGACCTTGAAAGTAAAAGGGGACACTACTAGGGATATGGAAGAGGAAGAGGAATGTAGAGAGGGTGGGGGTATAAGAAAGACTACTAGGGGGTGAAATGATCAAAGTAAATGATATCTGCATATTGAAATGTCATAATGAAACCCATTACTCTGTACAACTAATATATGCTAATAATATTATATGCTAATATACAACTAATATATGCTAATAAAGAAATATTTTCAAACCAGGTGCCAAGGAACACACCTGTAGTCCCAGAAACTTAGGAGGCCAAGACAGGAGGATTAAAAGTTCAAGGCCAGAGGGAGCCTATGCAACTTAACAAGACCCAGTCTCAAAAAAATAAAAAGGGGGCTAAGGGAATAGTGCAGTGGTAGAATAGTTTCCTAGCAAGTGTGAAGCCCTGGGTTTAACCTCCCAGTAGTGGGGGAAAAAATACTTTCAACAAAGAAAAAGGGATAAAATTCTACATAAATAAGCAACAGAATTCCCAGGCAACAGAATTCCTAGACAATGTTCCTATATATGTACAAAAGAGTAGTTTTTTAAAGGAAGTCAACATAAGAGCTTCATTAGAGGAAACAATCTAGCCTCAAACATAAAAATCAAATAAATTATAGTTTTTACATATCAGTATGATGAATCTACAAAGAGAGCAACCCTTCTTGTATAAATTATTGTTAACATTACTTGTTACTTCTGTACAAGTGCTTTTAAAGAATCAAACAAGACAGGTGTGTCTGTGAGGCCAAGACAAAAAGATTGAGCTAGTTCATCAAGAAAAAGTAGCCATTAGAAGGACTCTATAGCCAAACGCAGAGCTGTAAAGGAACTAGAGAATTTGAGGCCAAAGAGGCATGCTCACATTGTCTCTCAAACACACACTCTTTCTTTTTCTCTCCCTTCCTTGCTTTGACTATAACAAAATTATTCTCTCATTATTCCACCTTCTTCCCAAAAAGATAGCACTATTATCTTTCAACACTTACATGACATTGAAATTGAACAACCCAGAAAAGACGTCTGGTAAATCACAGCCATATAAACACACATTACCTCTAAAATCCCCACTAAATGATATATGAATTTTTTAAAGTGTAAGCCTACAAGTCTAAAGAATATAGGAAGGAAATCATAGATGGGAAATATCATAAAGTTCTAGAAGTGGGAAAGGAGAAATTGACTCACTAGACCTGGGAAACCAAAACTGAAGTGCACACAGGAGGGTGGCAGGGTGGCAGGGACTCCAACAAGAAGCAAAGCAACTCCAGTGCAAAGGCCCTGCAACTGGAAACACTAGTGACCCTTTTAGATGGGAATGCAGTGAGGCTGAAAATAACTGGATTAGTTGAAAGTCTATATAAGTAACCCTTGAAAAATCAGATCCCTCCTCCATCTCATATGGAGAAGAAATTGCCCCTTTACATCCAGGAAGAAGACAGGGATATTATTGACTAGAAATATAGAAGTGGAGAAGATTTGAACAGGACCGTGCCAGGCTCAGATGGAGACTGGGTGAAACAAGAAACTGAAAATGAGGTATAAGTAATATGTCTGCAATCCTGAAAGTGAAGCTCACCTTCCCTGGGCTCCCCCAAATGTTGTTGTTGTTAGGTGTCATTGAGTCATGTCCAACTCATAGTTGACCCTTATAGAGTTTTCAATGGCTGATTGTTTCAGGACTGCCTCAGGAATGGATTACCACATCCTTCTCCCATTTTTACCATGCTGGGAATTGAACTTGGGACCTCAGAGATTGCAGAGTGGTGCTCTACCAACTGAGCTAAATCCCAGCCCCACTCCCCAAATGTATAGCAGCTTTATGACTCTCACAAAGGGTTCAGAGGAAAATTCTTTGGTGAAAATGACCAGCCTAAGAGAAACAACATCCAGATGTTTGTATTTGGAATGACCTTTTAAAAGAGCTGACTTGGCATCTTATTACCCACAATATAGTTTACCATCAGACAGGATCCACAATATATGTAGAGCTGTGGAGAGCTCTGTCATGGCTGACTGTTAAAGGTAAACAGACTACCATAGATTATCGAAATTCTAGGAAAGCTTCTAATATGAAAGACAGAGCTAAAAATTAATAGACAAAAGTGAACTTGAAAGAAATGGGCAGTGTAGAAAGTAAAAGGCAATGAGGGGCAAAAAGGAAGAACTTTAGCCCAACAAATATAAAATACCAACAATTCTAAGAAGCACCTTCATTTATGTACCCTTGTTGTTATGACAGTTGGTATGTACCCTGAGATGGGAAAAAAAAAACCTTCAGTTCTGCTTATTAAATTATGACATGCCATCAGGTATAAAATACCAACTTAGCTTTAAATAATTTAAAATATGAAAATGTATATTCTAGAACTAATGAAAGGGTATACTCAGAAAGATAACCTTTTATATCCAAGAAATAAGATCAAGGTGCTGCTTTATAAAAGGAAGGCACTCAGAGAACAAGGAAGAACTCTTGAAAATTAAAAATACAACAACACATATTAAAAATTCAATAGAAAGATTGAAAGATAAACTTGAGGCAATCACTCAGAAAGTAAAAGAAAAGGAAAGAATTAGAAAATAAAAGAATGTTTGCTTCAGTAACACATATCCTAGAAAATAAGAGAGAAACTAATGAGATCAACTTAGAAGAACCAATATCCAATTTTAAAAGTTCCAGAAAGACTGAACTAAGTGATCAGCACAAAGATTTAGAAATACCCACACCAAGACATATCATTGTAAAACTGCAGATCATCAGTCAGTCTAACTGCCTACCTATTTGTTCTCTAATTCATTCCTCTCCTCTCATCTGCTTTGTTGTCTCTATATCATTAAAGAATAGCTCCTCCAATATGCATTTCCCTGTCTGGTTACAACAAGAAACCAACAAGAAACCCTGGTGGGAAAATAGAATCAGGAGGAAGGGGAAAGTCAGGTATTTCTTTGTCTATCTCTATCTCTATCTCTTTGCCTTGGGTAGCATCTCTGGCAGAGATTACATTTATTCCATGCTTCTAGCTCCTGTAGGCAGCCGTAACTTTTCAGTACTGCTAAAATTCTCTGTCCCCTGGTCCCTCCAGCTCTAGGAGGCCTTTGTTGTTGTTAATTTCTGGCTTGTCTTACTCTTCCATTTGGCATCTCAGCTCTACCTACAATTTAAAGTTAGTTCCTCCTATTAAATTCCTTCTGGTGAACTACATAGCATGTGCTCTATTTGCCTAACTAGATCTTGACTGATAGAATCAATAACACAAAGAAAATACTAAAAGCTTCTAAAGATAAAGAAAAAGAAAATAGCATGAAAATGATTTTTTTAAAAAATCAGAATGGTAATAATAAAAGCTACAAGGCAATAGAGCAATGACATCAAACTTTTAAGAAAAAAAATACTCTTCAAATTTTATACCTAGCTAAATTGTCAATTAAATAACAAAACAAAACATTTTCTGATATGCAAGGTCTCAAAAGATTTTTCCACTCATATACTCCTCCTCCTTCAAAAGCAAGGTAAAATTAAAGAAAGAAGGCTATGTGATATCTGAGAAAATGAGTATACAATACAAAGGAGAATTTAAAGACAGTTCCAGGTTGATACTGAAGGAAGAAATTACTCTAAAGTGGAGCAGGACAAAGCATGATGGTGCATACCTGTAATCCCAGTGACTCTGGAAGTTGAGGCAGGAGACTAATAAGTTGGAGGCCAAAGGTAGCCTTTGTAACTTAGCAAGACTCTGATTCAAAATAAAAAATAAAAATGAACCAAAAGTACAGCCCAATGGTAAAACACTTGCAAAATATGTTCAAGGGCCTGGGTTCAACCCCCACAATAAATGAATGAATGAATAAATAAATAGATAGACAGATAGATAGATAGATAGATAGATAGATAGATAGATGAATAAATAAGTGGAGCAGGAAGGAAAATCATTGAAAAAAATTAACATCATTATTTAAAATATTTGACTGAGGGAATGAGAATAAAAAAGTGAGAGCTATGTGGAAGAAAATAAGAAATCAAGATCATTATTAACTCCAGAGAAAACAAAAAGCTACAGAGGAAACGATGTATAATCATAGTGCAATATGCAATTCCACTATAAATATTTTACGATCACAATGACAAAAGGTCTGAAGGTAATTTTTAGTTTTTCTTCCTGTTTGATTTTGTGAATATATCTCTCTAGCTAAAAATTATCTCATAAAATATTAGGAGGGTGGGTAGAAAATGAAGGATTGGCAGAGGAAGGATGTGTAAAAGAGCCAAATCTTTTCACATTTTATACTATATAGTAAAAGATAGAGAAGACTTGGATGGGAAACTTAGATGGGAAGGGGGGGAGGGGGGAAACATAGAGAAGGGTAAGGGGTAACCTATATGAATAATGCTTATCAAATTGCGTATATGAAAATTGTCACAATGAAAAGCATGTCAAAATGAATCACATTATGATGTACATTAAAAATTTCTAATAAAAAAATATTTTCACATTTTAGGCAATCAAGCAATAATAGCAAAGTTTTCAATATCAATGAGATTAATATTAATAAGCTACTTTAGAAACATGGAGGGGATATCAGAAAACATAAATGATTATTATCATTTATTATTATTGTCATTCTCTCTGTGGAGAGAAGTACAAAAGAGCAGAACAGGAGGGATCTGTATTTGCCTGTAACTCTTATAGTACTAGGAATTTATTTTTAATGCAATGTGGGACTTCTTTCATTGTATTGGGCCCTTTCAACCTGGAAAGTCATGAATGATTTTTATTTAAAAAACAACAATAGCAGGGAAAGGAGGTGAGCTTCATCCAGAGGCAGAGCTAAATGTTAAAGGGCCAGCTAGTGAATGGGTCTTAAAAGTGCCAAACACAATAGGGAGAATGGGTCAAGGCCAAGAGTGGGATTTACAGGGAGGAGAAACCAGAGAGGCTGCCAGAACAGAAAAACCATCTCCAACATTGGCTCAGCCTAATCTGAGAAGCAGTAGTAGGGAAAATTTAAGTCTACCCTTTAAAGACATAATGTGACAACACTGGGAGTTGGAAAAACTGGACTTACTCCCTAGTGCAGAATGGACAAATGAATGAATGAATGTCCCTTTCATTTCAGAAATAAAACTAATGGGTTTTCAATATAAAATTAGGTAGCACTTGGACATGTAGGTGTTTCTTCACCTTCTTCCAGGGGAGTGATTTTTCAACACAAACTTGTATGAATAATCCTCCTATCCATGTGAATAAACAGGGCTCAGGACAATAGCAGATCAAATGGTATGCTGATTAGCCATGATCTAGTTCAATGATTCTCAGCTTTTTGCTACACTGATGCTATGGCAGATCAAATGAGGAGTATTGACTCCTCTCTCCAAAAGTATACACATGTATACTTACACACAGCATTGGGTACATAATTATAAAAGGTTAACACACCATAGGTCAAGAAATCCTCATCCACTTAAAGAGCTCATGGAAACACGGATGAGTGGGAAAGGTGATTCCTATGAAAGAACTTAGTGAATCCACTCCCCTGGGAACAAGGACATTTTCAAACATGCTACTCTACTGGTGGGGCTGGGATTTAGCTCAGTGGGTAGAGTGCTGTGCTGTAGTCTCTGAGGTACCAAGTTCAATTCCCAGCACCGCAAAAATGGGAGAAGGGCCTGGCAATCCACTCCCAAGGTAATCCCGAAGCACTCAGCCATTGAAAACCCTATGAGGGTTGCAATGAGTCGGATACCGACTCGAGGCACCTAACAACAACAACAACAACAACTCTATTGGTCCCCTGCAGATAAGCTGTCCAGACTTCTGTGAGTGCCATCAGAGTGTCAGAGTGCCTTACACCAAATGTATGATGGTTTATTTGTATTCTGGCACAAGAATGCAGCTCTTGCAGACCACCAGAGTTCAGTGGATATTTATATGCCTGCTGGAGAGTTTTTACAGGGTGAGGATCCCATCCCTGGTGGGCAACTCATTGCCCAGGATCAAGCTCACACCTGTGCTCCCTGGAGCACTCAATAAACAGTATCTGATGGAAATGATGGCTTATATTTCAGAAAAAAATAAGGACAATGTGTCACTGCAGAAGAGGACACAGAGTCTTAGCCAGACTTCATCAAGTATATAAAAGAGTCAAAAGAAATTGAGATCTTAAGTGTCTATTGGGCAGGAAGGTGCAGGGCAAGGAAGGAAATACTTCAGGCTTTAGTCCCCATCAGGCTCACTCATAGTGCCCGTGACACTTAATCTTTGGGTCATGAGTTTGCCTCCTTATTAGGCACATTGTTGTCAAAAGGGTCAGACTGATGTAGTGGAAAAAGAAGGACACCGGCCAGGGAGCTGGGAGATGCAACTAATCTTGGCTTGGCCGCTACACAGCGCATTCTAAACAAATACCAGGGCTCTGGAATTGGAGTCGCCCATGTGGTAGAGGCCAACAGCTCCAGTAAGACACCCTTGAGCCAGAGCCACTGCACATGTGGAGGAACCAATACAAACTACCAGATGAGGCCAGGCAGGCACTTGGCAGAACCTTGTCTGAGCCATGCCTGAAGCCCCAGGGGGCTTTACTCCTCACTTTAGATTTCTTTTGACCCCAAACAATCCTCAGAACCCCCATTATGGACCCTTTTATTACCCCCAACACCATCTCCCACAGTATAAGTGAAACTGAACACCTGGCTTTGTATCTATGAAGTTCTACGCACAGAACTCATTGCCAGGCAGTATTGTTGCACTGACTGCAATAGATCAGTGACATTTGAAAAGGCCACTCCACTTTCCTGACCCTCAGTTTCCACTGGTGGATGAGAAGGGGAATGGATTTGATGCCTTTCTGATTCAATAATAATAAAAATAATAAACAAATACAGGTTGAGTATCCCTGTGGGGGTACTCCCAGGATATGAATGTGTGGGACCAGAACTATTTTAGGTTTCAGGGGTTTTTCTTTTTGTTTTTGTTTTTCTTTTGATTTTGGCATATACATAATGAGAGATCTTGGTGAGGGGACCCAATTTGGTACAGTGTTTTTATTACACCTGCATTTTGACCTCAACCCAACATATGAGGTCACGTGTGGAATTTTCTACTTGTGGTACCTTGTCAGCACTCAATAAGTTTCAGATTTTGGAGCATTTCAGATTTCAAATTTTCAGATGAAGGCTGCTCAAACTGTCATAATAATAGTTACTTTTAGTAGCTGCTTCCTATATGCCAAACACCCAGTAAACAGGTGCAGGAATGAACAGATAGCAAGCACGGTTCCTGCCCTCAAAAGAGTTTGGAAGAGACCAAAGTTAATTAGAAAAGCCCACACATATATATGTTATGACACCTGAAAGATGTGCTCTGATGGAAAGGAGCAAAATACAGTGAGGTGGTCTGGCTGTCTGGAAAGACCATACTGAGAAAGTAGCATTTGATCAAGACCTAAGGATGATTAGACATACTAGGGTCACAGGACATGCAAGAGCAAAAAAACATTGGCAGGGAGTGTAAGGAAGAAAAGGAAGAGAAATGATAGCTACCATCCAGTGAACACTCACCAAGTGTCTAGCATTGTGTTAAATATTATTTACATAGCATCATTGACTTCTACAACAATTTTGTCAGTTAAAAGTTACTGTCCTCATTTTATAGTCAGAGAAGGACCTGGCAGCCCACTCCCTAAAAAAAAGAAATCAGCCATTGAAAACCCTATGAATAGCAGAGAAGCACTGACATAGTGCTGGGGGTCCTGGCACAGTGTTGGGTGGTATTTCATCGCTGTTTATAGTGCTGCTATGAGTTGGACCTGACTCAATAGCACCTAACAACAACAACAACAACAAATGAAGGCAGAGTTCAGAAACATGCCCAAGACAAGACTTACTCAGGAAGAGGCAGAGCCAGGTATGTGAAATTTCAAGCATGCATATTTTTGTTGTTTTGGTTTGTCTAAGACAGGGTTTTGTCATATAACCCTAGCTGGCCTCAAACTGGAGATCCTGCTTCAGCCTCCTTGAGTGCTGTGATTACAGGCATGTGACATTACACCCAGCTCAGGCATGCATATTTAACCATTGTTCCATATTGCCTGCAATGGTAGCCACTAGGCCTCACTAAAGAATGATGTGTTGGAATGGAATAGGGTTCCACTGAGTTCACAAATAAGAGGAAAAGGTGCTTTTAAAATATTATATTGCCTAAAGGCATACATATGGTGGAAAACTGTTATAAAATACATGTAGTAATAACTACTCAACTATAGCACTAATGGCAGACCAGTACTAGACAATCCTATTTTCTATCATACCACACACATGCACCCCACAACCATTAACCATAGTTTAAAAGCAGGAGTGGACAAATGACTCAGAAGCTCTTTTACAGGCTGCCAATAGCCTCTAAGATAACCCAGCTTGGAAAACTCCACCAAGCAAGCAGGTGCTGATTCAACCTAATTATCTCCAAAATATGAACTAGGAAAGAGAGAAGCTCGAAGCCTTGAGATAGAGAGACTGGAGTTATTTTAAAAGTAGAGACATGGTTAAAATTCACTGCATAACATTATAATAGAATGAAGAATCTGGCATAATAGATACAGAAAAGGCATTTGATAAAATTCAAAGACCCATATCTACACAGGTGATAAAATTGCATAGAATTTAACACACACACACACACACACACACACACACACACACACACACAAAACAAGAAGTCTAAGTATGATCTATGTAATGTGTCAGTGTCAATATCCTGGTTGTGATCTTATACATAATTTTCCAAAACATTACCCTTGGGGAAAACTGAGGAATATTCCCAAGGGATCTCCCTGTATTTAATCTTAAAACTGCATGTAAATCTTCAATTTTCTCAATTAAAAAGTCAATTTTAAAAAAGAGAGGGCAAGGGATTGAGCTAGAGAGAGGAAATCAATTTTACAGAAACTATATTAATCCATAAAATTTAGTAAGCAAAATTATAGAATGTTAATTTTACTTAAAAAAAAATCATTGCCACTCTATCCCTCCAATGCTTCAGTATAACCTGTTAAAAACTTTTTAAAGTTCAAATTTTGGGGAGATGTAGTTCAGTGGTAGAACACTTGCCTAGCATATGCAAAGCCCTGGGTTTAATCCCCAGCACTGCCAAAAAAAAAAAAAATCTAAAGTTCATATTTTTGCATTTTGAGAAGCTCATAGCCTTTCCAAGGGTGCTGGCAACATGTTATTATGAATGTAATACTAACATCTATGAAACTGAATCAAAGATCATAGAATTCACAATACCTTAAAAAAGCCTATGTCCAAGGCCTTTCTTTAACATACATTACAAAATTCTTAATGTTTGTTATGCTATTTTTGCTTCAATTATCCTAACAAAAAGTGTCATTTTGAAAAAAGAAAAACACTTTTCCAGCAAAGAATAAAAAGAAATTTCTACAATCTAATAAAGATACTCTCAAAGGCTCACAACAAACATCACAATTCAGTAGTAATACAAACAGATATAAAATCTGTTATATGACCTTCGTTTTAAAGTTAAAATGACCACTATCACTACTTACATTCAATACTATATTAAGATCCTACCTAGTACTATTAAAAGTTCTAATTTAATTAACCATACTTAATTTTGTCTGCTGCCATAGCACCCTGGCATCCAAACCCAGCAATCTCAGAAGATAAGCAAGTTCAGCCTGGTTAGTCCTTGGATGGGAGACTGCCTGGGAACACCAGGTGTTGCAGGGTAGGGAGAAGGACCTGGCAGCCCACTCTTGAATCAAGTAGCCATTGAAAACCCCATGAATATCAGAGAAGCACTGAAAATAGTGCCAGGCATGGCACACTACTGGGGAGTGTTTCATCTGTTGTATACAGGGTCACTATTAACTTTGATTCACTACACTAAATTTAATACTTACCTTTAGTTATGTACACTTTTACTTAATCATACTTAAACCCAAAAGTAAACTTAAACTTAAAAGTTGTTGTTGTTGTTGTTAGGTGCCGTCGAGTCGGTATCCGACTCATAGCAACCCTCATAGGGTTTTCAATGGCTGACTGTTTCGGGATTGCCTTGGGAGTGGATTGCCAGGCCCTTCTCCCATTTTTGCGGTGCTGGGAATTGAATTTGGGGGCCTCAGAGACTGCAGCGCAGCGCTCTACCAACTGAGCCAAATCCAAGCCCTAAACTTAAAAGTAGAAGCATTAAAAAGAAACCAAACGGTCACTACTCTCGGGTCCTATGATTGTTTGGAAAATGCATGGTGCATGTTAGATAAGAGAGTCCACCAAAGTGGCTGGATTTGACATTGAAGGTACATGCAGCGGAAGCCCTGACATGTGCTGTGAACTAAAGTTCTAAGTAAGCAGATGAGACAACCCATGAGTACAAATAAGAGAAACAAAAAGAACTGGAAGGAAGCTTAAGTGAAGCCTGTGAACTCTGCTGAACCATCTCCTATTGCACTGGACCAAAGTCTGGTAACTATTCAGGCCTAGACTCCTGGCTCTTTGGCTCCCCTTACTCTCTCCCACGATGTTCACAATGACCACCTGTTCAAATTAACCCAAAAAGGATCTGCAACTGCCAATCAGAGCCTAACTAAATCACACATAAAAAGAAAAAATATCGGACTGGGGGTTTAGCTCAGTGGTGAGGAGCTTGCCTAACATACACAAGGCCCAGGGTTTGATCTCCAGTATGCAAGAAAATGGGTGGTAGGGGGCTGTCTGATACATCTTCAGAATAAGAATGAGTTATTATAATGAGCTAAAATTTCTACTTAAATTTATGATTTTTATTTATTTATAAAGTCAGTTTTAAAAGTACCCACCAGCATGGAGAAGCACTATTATAATGCACAGCTGCAAATACTCTCTGAAGCCCTAGTATTTGGTTTGGAATGTATTATAGATTTGTATAATAGGTATACCTTTCCAGTGAGATTTTGCTTAGACCATCATTAAAATAAGATTGAATATTATGAACACAGAAGAATAGATGACTAAGAAGAATGACCTGGTAGTATGTTGGGATGCCAAATACACCCTAAATTTCAAGGACTTTGTACAATAAAAGGAATATCAGATCTCATTAATAATTTTTACACTCATTAAACATTAAAATGATAATATTTTTACTCTAAAATATATTATTAAAATTAATTTCACCAGGGATTTTCTTTTCACTTTTTAAAAAGTCTACTTATTGTTAGATGCCAACAAGTCAGGTCCAACTCATAGCAACATAATGTACAAAACATGAACGACTGCCCAACACTGTGCCATGCCCACCACTGTGTCAGTGCTTCTCTGCTATTCATATGGTTTTTAATGGCTGATTGTTTCAGGAGTGAGCTGCTGAGTCCTTTTCCCAAGCCTACAGCACCCAGTATTCCCAGGCAGTCTCCCATCCATTAACCAGGCCTAACTCTGCTTAGCCTCTGAGATTAGACAGCAGCAGATGCCAGGGTTGTACGGCAAATATCTACTAGAAATTTTTAAATGACATATCTGGTTCACATTTGTGGCTCAGACTTACTGGAAAGCATTGATTTAGAAAGACAAAAGACTATAAATGATGTGTGTGTACTATAACATTTAAAACATTAATAAATATGTGTATAGTAAGTTCCTATAAGGATAGGTACAATCTTGTAACAATAGCACAACAAAGATACCACTTATTAAATTCCAACGTTTTGATAGAAATTAGGCTTTAAAAGCATCTAATAAGTTCCCTCCAATCTTCCCAACAGAGAGGAGTCACTTGGATCAAGGAGAATAAGAAAATTGTCCAAGATCACAGAGCTCAAAGTGCTAGATCCAGGCTCTGAAAGCAAATCTGCCTGAGGCCAGTGCCAGCATGCCATGGTACTTCAGGAAAGACAGGAGAAGAAGTCCTGTTTGGAAGTGACCATCTCTTCGGAAGTTGGTCACCATCCAACTTGGACAGAGACTCCCCAAGCCATACATCTATCATGAAGAAAGCCCCTTTTCTGCATTGGGCATTGTAGAGCAGGCAGTTTTGAAACACAGCACACCTACTCCACCAGCCTGAGAAGCCCACTGTTCCTCCTGCTCTGAGGAAGCGTTTGCCACCATGACTCCATGGATCCCAAAGACACACAGCAAAGTGTGCCAGAGGCTGCTCAAACAATGGTGCACAGGGAAGTGCAGCCATCTCCTTCAGCACCATCTCTTAGCAAGTTCCCTGGCTTAATACTTAGCACAGGCTTAGCTGCTGACTGGAGTCCATGCTTAGAAATGCCCTAGCAACAACAGGGGCTGGGATTTAGCTCAGTGAGTAGAGCGCTGCGCTGCAGTCTCTGAGGTCCCGAGTTCAATTCCCAGCACCACAAAAGTGAGAGAAGGGCCTGGCAATCCACTCCCAAGACAATCCCAGAACAGTCAGCCATTGAAAACCCCATGAGGGTCACTATGAGTCGGATACCGACTCGATGGCACCTAACAACAACAACAACAGCAACAACAGCAGTGGAAGAGGAAGCCCTGAAACAGCGGAACACCCCGCAGCTTGCAGCAAAGGGGGTAAGAACACTGCCAGCAGAGAGAAGCCAGCCAGCCAGGAAGGGGCAGACAGAGAGCCAAAAGAAAGAGCCTTCTGAAAAAATCCTATGCAGAGGTCAGATAATAATAATAATAATAATAATAATAATAATAATAATAATAAATAAAAAGCTAAGACTGGTATTAGCATAGATAGTCTAGAAAATTCATGTAATAATTCTGACAATGTAAAAAGAAAGTTCACTACAGAAAAAGTTTCTATCTTATACAGAACTGGAACCCAAAGATATATAGAAAAATATTACCATAAAAAGACAAGCAAATGGAAGAGAAGCCTTTCGTGGGGGGGTGGGACGGGGGAGGAAGCGCACAGAGGGTAAGGGGGAACTTACATGTATAATGTACAACAAAATGCATATATGGAAATGTCACAATGAAAAGCATGTCAGAAAGAATCACATTAAGGTGTACATTAAAAATTTCCAATAAAAAAATAAATAAACTCAAAATATCTTCTGCTACCATGCTGTGAAGAAATCAGGCAGGCAAAATGTGGGCTCTCATTCTATCATCTTCTCCCCAAGCCCCCTGCTAGCTGGACAGGTGATGGAAGTCTCCAGACATCCTACTGTCTGTTCCACCTCCCAGGTCTCTAGAAGTAGACAAAATGCCTTCCTGCTGCCACTGACAATGTGTAAATGAAGGGCAAGGATGATGGAGGCATGCAGGGGAAGAAGGGAGGGAAAGTGGTCGGGAAAAAAAAAACACAGAAGGCCACAGTGACATTCAGACGTGAACTCGGAATTTCTGAATGGTTCAGAACAGGACGCTTTGTCACCTCTGATTTAAGTAGAAGCCTGTTTTCATGATGCTGAAGGGCAAGGCTCATAATCAAGCACTTACGTAATCCTCCTCATTGAGCCCTTGTTTCTCAACAGAACTTTTCACTTCCATGGAAAACTTCTCAAACTCAGGTTTCACGGTCCTCAGTAGAGTGACTGTTTGGAGGGATGAGTACGCTTGCTTAGCTTCAAAGTCGTGTTTGTCTCCTCTCTTCCACGAACCATCTCCTATGGGAGGAATAAAAATATTTATAATTCCAAGCCAGTCACCATAAAGAGGCCATTCTCCCTTTTAACTGCAATGTGTCCCTGCGTGGTACTTTTGGCAGCCAGAGCAAGAGGTATTGTCATAGGTTTGTACTTGGGTATAATGTGACAATGTCAAGATCGTTAAAGGAGAAGAAGGCTCTTTGGACACATGTTCCTTTGAAATGTGAGAGAGAAAAGAAAAGCTCTGTTGATGTAATTGCTCTATAATAACCATGTAACTACAATTTTCAGCCCCCCAGAATTGTAGCACTGCAGGAATAAGAAGTAAGCCCTTGTTCCTTCCCATTCATACTTATTTTTAGTATCTACAATCTCCTGTGGAGGTGAACCAAGTTGCTATGGTGGTATAATAAACCCAATGTTATGTAGATGTGGCATGGCAGGTCACAGCTATGCACAAAAGTGGATCTGCACACATATTTTAGAGTTGGTACTCTTAAAAGACTAAAGTTTAAAGTTACTGATATTTCTTGCATCTCTCCAGGGTGAAGCCTGCAGCCATAGCCCTTTGGTATCTGATCCCGTCGGATCTTGGAAGCTAAGCAGGGTCAGGCCTGGTTAGTACTTGGATGGGAGACTGCCTGGGAACACCAGGTGCTGCAGGCTTGAGAGATGGCCCCGGCAACCCACTCCCAAAAACCTATCCGCCATAGAAAACCCTATGAACAGCAGAGAAGCACTGATAATAGTGTCTTGCCTGTTGTAGGTAGGGTCACTATGAGTCGGATACTGAAACGAGGGCACATAACAACAACAACCAGGATGAAAAGTAGTTTTGGTGAACTTGAGGGTATGTACCTCTTTAGTTCTGGCAACATCATCAAAATTATTTATTGGACAATGTTCATCAGTTCATCAATGGTAAATAAATATATTGAGTACAATAATAATAATCAAAGCACTACATGTTGAGTAGTTTATTTGTGTAAACTCATCTAATCTTCATGAGACCCTGCGACGGGTGTACTATTTTCATTTCTATTTTACAAATGAGGAAACTGAGGTACTGAGATGCTGGGCAGCCCGCTGCCTCACAATGCTCCCTTTCACAAAAGCAAAGGCAAATTACAAGAATAAGAATCATGATTTTTTGCTTTATTTCACTTTTGAGAAAACATGTGGCCCACAGGGTCCCAGAAGGCAAGGTAGACCTCTAACTTTTGACAAGAAGCAGTTTTTCCCATGAATTAATTGTGAGTCCTGGAGATCTCTGAACTCAAAGCCAAGGAATGCAACCTGCTGGAGTCTAACACAAATCATTTATGTACCTTGAGGTCCCAGTCCACAGTACATGCCTGGAGCCCACCTGCTCAGCAGCAAGCATGTCTCTGGAGCATGCAGCCAGGCCTATGGCTCTCTCTACTCTTTCAGACAAAGTTCAATAAAGACCTGGTGATGCTGCATTTCTATCACAGTTTGAATCAAACCAAGGTGTCCATAGTATGTGCACGTTACATACAAAGTTCTACGGTAGCCATAGTGGGAATCATATAAATGTATTGAATAGTCTCTATCACAGTCATGGAAGACTTAGAATCATACAGCTAAGCAAAACTGAAGTTATTACAGGGTAGGACTAACAACTTCCTATGGGGGTGTGGGATGGAGAAATAATGCAGAGAATAGGGAAGAGCTCCAACCAGGGCAGGAAGTTTTGTTTGAAGAGGAGGCATTAGGCTGGTCCTAAATGTGTGAATAGAATTTTAATCAGAGGAGAAGGTGGAAAGGCATGCCTGGCAGAGCACATAGCACAGGCAAAGGTGCAAATGTGTATGACATCCAGTGGACAGCTGGGAGCCTCAGTCTGGAGCATGAGAAAAGGCAGAGACGAAGAATGTGTTTGTGGAAGCATCTGTATCATCATGATCCTAATAATAGCAACCATTTTTTAATTGCTCACTATGTGCCAGGAGCTGTTACAAGATAAATAAGACAGAGCTGAGGACAGAATTCATTAAGAACTAGATCCATGCTCAATGAGCACAAGATTAAATTTCAAGCCACCAAACAAAACCTGATAAAGTCTTCCTCATCTCTCGTGAATCCTCCCAAACCCTGAGGAGGCCACAGCGTGACCCAAGGCATGCCTGAGCTCAGGAAGCCAGAGAGCTGGGCTCACCAGCCACCAGGCAGGGGAAACCTAGTGGGGAGCTCAAAGGGTTAAAGGGTTGAATCCATTGGCCAGGAAGACCTCAAATTCTAAAAATGCCCAGAACCTTTCCGTCCCATAAAGGAACTTATTTCCCGCAGGCATGCAATACATATTTGTTGATTCATTTGAAATCAACTCAAAATGTCAAGACTCAGCAGAGACAGGAGATATAGCTCGATGATAGTCCCCTTGCCTAGCATGCATGAGGCCCTGAGTTTCATAGCCAGCACCAGGGAGAAAAAAGAGATTCAGCAGAATTGATGTCTCCTGTTGTTATTGTTGTTGTTGTTATTGTTGTTGTTGTTGTTGTTGTTGTTAGATGATGTTGAGTCTTGTCCAACTAATAGTGACCCTATGTACAGTAGAATGAAACACTATGACACTGTGCCATGCCCAGCACTGTTGTCAGTGCTTCTCTGCTATTCATAGGGTTTTTGATAGGTGATTGTTCTGGGTGCAGGATGCTGGGTCTTTCTCCCAGATGTCTCTCAGGCAAACAGAATAAGAGCTTCTCAGCCCTGAGAAAGAATTTTCTCCAGATCTTAAGAAGAGAAATATCTAACCCTATAGGGTTTTATAGCTGGGATTTAGCTCAGTTGGTACAGCACTGCACTGCAGTCTCTGAGGTCCCAAGTTTGATTCCCAGCACCGCAAAAAACAGGAGAAGGGCTTGGCAATCCACTCCTGAGGCAATCCTGAAACAGCCAGCCATTGAAAACCCTATGAGGGTCTCTATGAGTCGGACACAACTGAATGGCACGTAACAACAACAACAACATAGGGTTTTATGCTATGTAATTAGCAAATACACAGAGAACAAGGAATAGCAACGATCTCAGTTACTGAAATGGGAAAACATATGCTTTCAAAAGGAAGTGAAATCTAGTTCAATAAATCAGTCTACTACCATTTAACAGATAATAAGTTTGGAACTTAATTTTCTAGAAAAAATAATGGAAACGAGAGAGCTTAATAAATTTAAGTCAAGGTAAGTAGGTGTATGTTCACAACCGTGACTGCCTGCTTTCGTAGGCATTCCTTACTGTGATGTGTCGGTGCCATCTCCCATGTCGGGGCTGTTTGACACTAGGGAAGCAAAGGTCAGGTTGGCATGACATCCCACCAGTGGGGACAAATTTAATTCAGTAGACAACTGGGTGCCTCTGGAGATTTATGAGCAGAACAGAGAGTGACATGACGAGAATGAGGCCTGGGGAAATAGCAGTGGATTAGAGCCGGGAGACGCTGAGCATTCACAGCCATGGTAATCCAGGCAAGAGGCTAGGAGAGGTCATGTGTGGGAAGTCACCTGCCAAGAAAAACAAAAATGGTTCTCTGCCTGGTTCAACTTATGAGGAATTTTTCTTTTCTTTTTCCTTTTTCTTTTCTTTTTTCTTTTTTGCATTTTTATGAATATAGTACATTTTCAATAATAAATTATTTCTACTTTTATAATCATAGAAAGAGCAAGCACTCATGAAAATGAAAGCAAAGGACTGTATAAGAGGAGTCTCGAGATTCTACAACAGTTAGGAAAGAAGAGTCAATGGAGAGGGAGTTGCATCACAGATGTCACCAAGGGGAACAGGATAATGGTGATCTTTAGAAGAAATAGCAGAGTAGTGAAGTGGACAAGGAAGAGTTGGTGGGTGTAGAAATGATGGGTTCAGGTGGAGTCACGGTAAATGAAAGGTGACCATAGAATGCCCAAGTGACCCCAGCAGACTGGGGTTGGAAAAAGAGGTCTGAAGCCAGAAGGAGGAGTGAGGGCTAGAGAGAATGCTGGGCCGCATTTCCAAACAGCTATTCTTTAGAGCCCAGGGGCTGCCGGCCCCAGTAAGAAGCAGAGCTTAGGAAGAGCAGACCGCTGAGCACAGATACTATTTTTAGTGGGCAGGAGGAGTAAGAGAAGGTAGGGAGGAGCTAAGGGAGAACCAGAAAAATGCTGCGTCAGTAAAGCTAGGGACATAAAATTTCCAGAAAGAAATGGGCAGAAACAATCCTTGGATGCTCTAGAGCAGCAGTCCCCAACATTTTTGGTACCAGCGACCAATTTCGTGGAAGACAATTTCTCCACAGACTGGCAGCAGAGTTCAGGCAGTAATGCAAGAGATGGGGAGCGGCTGTAAAAATAGATGAAGTTCACTCTCCGTGCCACTCACTTTCTGCTGTACAGCCCAGTTCCTACTGGTCTTACTGGTCTGGGGTGCATCATCTAATGTAGTAGCCACATGAGCAACTATTTGTACTTCAATTTATTAAAATTAAAACTTATTTACTTGGTCACATTTGCCACATTTTAAGTGCTTAATAGCCTCATGTGACTAGTAGCTACTGTAACTGGGAAACACAAAGTAGAATACAGCCAGCCAGGCATGGTGGTGCACACCTGTAATACCAGCACTCAGGATGCTAAAGCAGAAGGATCAGGAGTTCGAGGCCAGCCTGGGCTACATAGCAAGATCCTGTCTCAAGCAGAAAAGAAAAGAGAGAAAGAAAAAAAAAAGAAAGAAAAGAAAGGAAAGGAAAGGAAAAGAAAAGAAGAGACAGAAGAGAAAAGAAAAAGGAAGGGAAGGGAGAAGAAAGGAAAGGAAGGAACAAAAGAAGAAAAAGAAGAGAGAGAAGAGAAAAGAAAAGAAAAAAGAACAGAGACAGAAAACAGAAAAAAAAAAAGAGTAAAGAAAAAAAGAACACAGCCACTTCACAGAAAGTTCTATTAGACAGTGCTATTTGGAGCATGGGAGCATTTGGAGTCCTGGATCGGGTCAAAGGATTTGTCAAAAAGAAGGTCACTGATGACCTTGAGGAAAACAATTTTGAGCAGTGGTGGGTATTAATATCACATTTTTACAGTGGTCCCAAACAAGGGATTGAGAAAAGGAGAAAGAAGTCTGCTAGTGAAAATCAGGATAGAAAATGTGATTTTTCACTGTTAATTCGGGGATAAGGGAAATCAACTTGGCTTGGCTTTGTTTTTGTTTTGTTTACTATCAAGGAGACCCAAGCGTGCACTCAGAGTGAAGAGAGTACAGAATAGTTGTGAAAGGGAAAGCACACTCTGCTCCGCACCTGGGCTTGGCAGTTTTGTGGCCAGAGTCTGGCGCCAGTGAGCACTGCTCATGCTGGGATAATTGTGCCATCACATGGCTCTCAACACTTACCACGGACCTAGATATAACAGCCCTTCAATATATGCGGCCCAAAGGAATAACTGGGCCATCACAGAATCTGCCCAAGAAATGAGTGTCTGACATTCACCTGGGCTGGCCTCATCCAACCCACCCAAGTGGCCCAGGAGCAGTGCCATGGGCTAGGCTGGCCCATTATAGCCATCAGTAACAACAGCATCACTTACTGAGGGATGCCATTGCAATAGCTCTGTGCAACTGATTTGTTTACAGTACTTTGTTCTTTAATTTTCATAACAACTCCGAAAAAGATTGAAATACCATCCCTACCTTACAGATGGCCTGCAGCCATACCACCCTGGCATCCAATCCCATCAGATCTCGGGAGCTAAACAGGGTCAGGCCTGGTTAGTACTTGAATGGGAGACTGCCTAGGAACACCAGGAGCTGTAGGCTTGGAAGAAGGACCTGGCAGCCCACTCTTAAGAAACAATTAGCCATTGAAGACTCTATGAATAGCAAAGAAGCGCTAACAGTGATGCCAGGCATTGCACAGTGTCGAGTAGTGTTTCATCTGTTGTACATGGGGTCACTACAAGTTGGACCTGACTGGATAACACCTAATAACAACAACAACCTCACAGATGAGGAAACTGAGGCTCCAGGAAATTAATGTGTGTGAAATCATTTAGCTAATAAAACAGTTGTTGTTGTTGTTGTTAGGTACTGTCAAGTCAGTATCCAACTCATAGTGACCCTGCATACATTAGACAAAACACTATTGTCAGTGCTTTTCTGCTGTTCATAGGGTTTTCAATGGGTGATTTTTTTGGGGAGTGGGTTGCCAGGTCCATCTCCTAAGCCTACAGCACCTGGCGTTCCCAGGCAGTCTCCCATCCAAGTATGAACTAGGCCCAACCCTGCTTAGCTTCCAAGATCTGAGGGGATCGGATGCCACAGGGCTACGGCTGCAGGCAATGAAATAGTAGAGGATCCAAATGCAAGCCACACTCCCTATGCTGGTACTCTGTTCCGTCTACATTCATTTCATCAGAGTTCTGAGCGTTCCAAGATTTGAAACTGCACATACAGCAAATGACAAAAATGTTTTCCAAAAAAAAGTAGCTGAGGGGAAAAAAAAGACAAAGAACCAAAAATACTGTTTAGCCACTGTCACAGCTGATGAATTACATAAGAATTCTTTTTCTTTTCTCTTTGTTCCAAACTGACACCAATGTGCACATATCACTTTTATAGCAAAACATTATAAATCCAGTCCCTGCTCAGTTTTTTGGTGGTGTTACTTTGCCATTTTAAGCCATTCAAATAATTTAATTCATGTGCATCACCAATCTGTACTATACATCTAGCCGCACCTTAATTAGTGCCTTCTGAGTTCTCAGGAAGGCAAGCAATGCTCTAAAATAACTTTAACAGTTCCAAGCCAGAATTGTCCAAATTGCTTTCCGTTAACATACATTCTAAGAAAATAATACAAATGGACGAATGTGCTGAGAGAAGTAATTAAAAACTCCATAAGGCAATATACCATATTCTCTCTAGACTTCTTTATTACCTATCTTAAATCTTATTTTTCTTTTTTTTTTTTTTGTTTGTTTATTTGTTTAGAGTATGGGGGCACTGAACCTGGAGCCTCAAATATGCTTTACAAGCGTTCTGCCACTGAGCTATATCCACATCCTCTCTTTTTATTTTTTACATTGAAACAGGGTCTCACTAAGTTATGCAGGCTGCCCCTGGCCTCGAACATGCAATCCTTTTGCCTCTGATTCCTGAGTCACTGGAATCATAGGTGTGACCCACCATGCCTGGCTAAATCTTATTTTTCAATCACTTTAATTCTCCCATAATACATTATGCACTGAACTCCTGTACTCTGAGAATTTTTTTGAGCACTCACCAGAACAATCTAGCAATCAAGCAAAAAATAGACAGATTATCAATATGTTTTCTAAAAATCTAATATCAAGCAAGTATGGACTAAAACAGAGCCCTTTCTCTAGAACAAGTATAGGTTTACTGCAAGGAAACATAGGGAAAGGTAGACGTTGAAGAAATTTTCATAAACATATGGTTTATCATCAGGACATAAAATCTCAAAGGCTCTTTATTAATATTAGTCACCAAAACATTGGCCTAGGCAACTCTGCCCACCACATGATTTTGTTTAGTGCTTTTATTCCAAGGAGGAAGGTGTTTCAGGGTCTGTGGAAGACATGAACAGGTACCTCCCTCCCTCCATTCTCCCTACTTCCTTACTAACAGATTCCCAAATTGATTTGGGGTATCAGTGAGCCCAGCTAAAAGCATATAATTCCTGACCTCTTTCACAACCAGAGTTGCCAATCTTATGTAACCAAAAGTTAACTAGAAAAGTACTTCAAAGAGAACCATGCCAGGTGGAAGAATCTTTCTTCATCTATTGTCTTTCCCCTGTCTTGCCTAGAATTGAGGCATGACCCCTGGAATGCTGGCCACTGTCTTTGATTTTGAGAATGGACACAAGCATTAAGACTGAGGGACCAGGAAATGGAAGAAGTTTGTATCCCTGAAGACATTATGGAACCCCACCTCTGCCCTGGACTCCTCACTTTTAGAATTCTTTTGGGTGAGAGAATAAACTTCTGCATTTGTTTCAGTCACTGTGGTTGGGTATATTGGTTATGTGCATGCAAGTATAATTCCTAATGTATCCAGCTCCTTAGGAGGTATTAGCTAAAATTCAGTTAATTTGGTTAACAGACTGTATAATCCTAAATCTGTCTATAAGACCACCACCAGAGAAAAGTTTGCAAGCTTATAATTTTTTTTTCAGTACTGGGAAGCTGAGCCCAGGGCCTTGTACATACTTTGCAAGTGCTCTACCACCAGGCTGCACCCCCAGCCCTGTTTTTATTTTATCTTGAGACATTCTCACTAAGTTACCCAGGCTGCCTTTGGCCTCAAACTTGCAATTCTCCTGCTTCCGCCTGCTGAAGTTGCTAAGATTTCAGGCATGTGCCACCAAACCTGGCCAAAGTTAGAAGTTCTCAATTTCATGTGCAATGAGCAAAGTAAACTGAATAAAAATGAAAATGACTAACATTTATTTAAAAATTATTATGATCCAAGAAGTTTGCTAGTATTTTATACACATCATCTCATTTATTACTCAGATTCATGCCATAAGGTAAGCACTATTATTATCTTTAGAAGACACTAAGGCTTGCAGAAGAGAGCAGGGTCAAGACAATTTGCCAGGTTAAGGGTTAAGATACCAACCCTTAGCTCTCAGAGTTAAGAGGTAGTATGTGGCTCAGAATTTCAGGGAAGTAGACACCAGAGCCCAAAGTCCAAACAAAGTGTTAAAGGTGAAATAAAGGGGATTTGATCAGAAACTTCAGGTATTCTTTGTAAGTTGTATAAGACCACTCTGTAAAACTCTGTGCAATTACATTTTCAAGAAACAGAAAAACTGAGCTCACAGACAAGTAAATTTTTAAAAGTTGTCCAAACATCACCAGCAATAAGTCATACAAATATAACTTCTTTTGTCCTGGTATAACACATTAAGGACATAACATGACATTTGTCATTTTGCAAAAGAAAAAAAATGCACAAACTCAAACTAATCATGGGAAAATACAAGACATTGAGAGACATTCTACAAAAGAATGGGCTCGTCAAAAACATCAAGGTCGTGAAAGTCAGGAAAAGACTAAGGAACTATCACAGACTATAGGAGATTAAAGAGACACAATAATCCAATGGAGCATGGCTCCTGGAAGTGAATTCTTGAACAGCACAAGAACATCAGAAGGAAAAGTGGTAAATTTTAAATAAGGCCTGTAGTTTAGTTAGTAGTGTTATAGCAATGCTAATTTTCTTATTTTGAGTATTTTACTATCAGTCTTTAAATTATCAACTTTGGAGGAAGCTTGGTAAAACATACACATCAACCCTATATTATTTTTCCAAGTTTTCTATAAGTCTAAAACTATTTCAAAATAGAAAGGTTAAAAGATGTTTTCCAACATCTTTTCCAACACCTAAAATAAGTTAAATCCAGCCAGGTATGATGGCACATACCTGTAATTCCAGAGACTTGGGAGGTAGAGGCAGGAGAATCCCAAGTTCAAGGCCAGAGGTAGCCTGCACAACTTAGAGAGATCCTATCTCAAAATAAAATATAAGACAGGAGCTGGGGATGCAGCTCAATGATAAAGTGCTTACGAAAGCATGAAAGCATGCATGCGGCTCTGGGTTCAATCCCCCAACACAGAAACAATAAAATAAATAAGTAAAAATAGGTTAAAATAAAAAATGATAAAATAAAAATAAATCACTCTATAGTCTATAAGTACAATACAATTATGATTTGTCAATTAAAAATAACATAAATTATGTTAGGTATGGTGGCCCTCTGTGTAATCCCAGCACTTGGAAGGCTGAGGCAGGAAGACTGATGTAAGTTTGAAGCCATTCTTGTCTACATAGTGAGTTCTAGGCCATCTTGGGCTATACAGTAAGCCCTGGTATCAATAAAACCATGATAATAATAGTATAACTTTAGAAGGCGGTCGTTTCCCAACATTGTGAATGTACTAAGAGTCACAGAGATGTTCACATTATAGTGCTTGATTTTAGCCAGGTATGGTGGCAGAGGCCTATATTCCCAGCACTTGGGAGGCTGAGGCAGAGGGATCATGAGATCAAGGCCAGCCTCAGCTACACAGGAAGTTTGAAGCCAGCCTAGGCTACATAGCAAGAATCTGTCTCCAAAAAAAATAATAAATAAAGTAGTTTTATATTATTAAAATTTAAAAATTACTTCTAAAGTGTATCTATTTAGAAAAAGTAAACTATACAAATTTTCTTTTAGACATAAAAAGAAATTCCAGTAAGTAAAGTTAGATTATACAGGGTTGAAAAGAATGTAGGAAACAGGCAATCTCATATTGTCATAAAAATGTACGTAATCAAATGTCTTCATAGGACAACTTGGCTATTTCTATCAAAACTTAAATACATATAAGCTCTAAGGCAGTAATTCTACTTCAAGGAATTTATCTTACAAAATACATAATACATAGGTATAAATATGTGTTGTGAGTATGTGTGCATACACACAAGACTATTCACTATAACATTGTTTTTAACAGTAAAAAGCTAGAAACATCATAAATATTGAAAAATAAGAGACTAAAAGATGGCATATCATTAACATGATGAAACACTAAGAAGTCATACTATAAATTGTGTGATTTTACTGAAAAGTATTTCCTCCCCCCGATTTTATATATATATATATATATATATATATATACATACATACATATGTTGTTTGAGAAATTACATCGAGTTGCTTGAGACATTACGTCAAGTCGGTATCCAACTCATAGCAACCCTCATAGGGTTTTCAATGGCTGATTATTTCAGGAATGACTTGGGAGTGGATTGCCAGGCCCATCTCCCATTTTTGCGGTGCTGGGAATTGAACTCAGGACCTCAGAGACTGCAGTGCAGCACTCTACCAACTGAGCTAAATCCCAGCATATATATATATATATATATATATATATATATATATATACACACACACACACACACACACACACACACACACACACACATAACAGGATGTATATACTTCTAAAATTCATCAATATACTTTTATCTGGGTGTCAAAAATATAAATTATTTTCTTCCCTATGCTTTTCTTTTCAAATTTTCTTCCAAATCTTCTTTTCTTCCAAATTTTCTACAATACTCATATATTGTGCCATACCACCGTGGTGTCCAATCTTGTCAGATTTCAAAAGCTAAGCAGGATGGGGCCTGGTTAGTACTTGAATGGGAGACCACCTGGGAATACTGGGTGCTGTAGACTTAGGAGAAGGACCTGGCAGCCCACTCCCAAGACAATCAACCATTGAAAACCATATGAATAGCAGAGAAGCACTGACACTATGCTGGGTGTGCCACAAGGTCAGGTAATGTTTCATCTGTTGTGCACAGGGTTGCTACGACACCTAAAACCAAGAACAACAACTCTTTTACTGTAATTAGCAGGGAAAAATAATCTAAGCTTCATCTGTGGATGAAAGAGATTCCAATACCTAACATTTACATTAGGTATGAGATGCACAAGGCATGTGAATTAACATCATAAATGCACTTGCTTGCCCACTTACAATGTGTATTCTTATGCATCGCCCCTAAATTCTATATTTGCAGCTGCCACTTTGCAAAACTCAGAATGTTTTTCATTTTCACCAGTTGCAACCTCTATGTCAAAGAATTCAATGCTGCAGCCAATAATGTAATGACATTCTGCTCTTAGTTCAAAAAATGAAACCAGCACTCCACTAGCGGAGAGGAGAGGGGAAAAGTAAGGAGGCCAAAATACAGTGTTTATCCTGCAAGGCTCAAATCTCCAGTTTTATCCACTACAGGAAGCAGTGGCTACTTTGGTTTCATTAATTTTTCTTTCATCCCCATGAGAATTGCATTATATGTATATACACAATGATCTACTGCTTAAATAAGCCAGGATATCAGGGCAGGAAACCGGGATGAATGTTTTAAGGTTTGGATCCTGTCAGCAAGCACTCGAAAGTGGAGCTCAGTATAAACATGCCCTTTGTGATCTGCACACTTACAGTTCCCCTAGAACCACCCAGCTTTGAGCAGCCAGCATGTAGGTTTGAGAAAATGTTCTGTAGCCTAACATGTCTATTTCAGAGAGAACCCTAACCACATTTGAGCAGAAATATTTTACACTGCTGATCATTATGATCTCCTAAAACACCCTCCACCACAGGGGACCCTGGGAACTTCTCCAGATTCATTACAGTGAGTCAAAGATGCTTTCAACCCTGTGTTAGTGGCTCCCGAACTGGACGGAAGAGGAGCTGGAAACAGTGGCTTTCGAATGTGTTTATCTCAGTTTACAGTACTAATTATTTGATTTCACACTGCAACCCATTACAAACATATGAGAAATGTGCATACACATATATACACACAATTGTATCACTAAAATAAAAGTTTAATGAAGCAATACTCATGCTAAATGGGACATATCTTGATGTGTTATGTTCTAGTCTATTTATTCTACTTAAAATTCTACCCAAATCTAACTAAAATTATTCTGACAGCCCACCAGGACAGTAGGAACCTGCAGTTGGAAAAGCACTGGGCAAGGGGTCTCTGGGGCCTCCATTTATGATCCTTTGGAGTTCAGCACTAAGGTATGCTGACCAGACACGTGTCTTGACACCACTGGACATGGTGTCTTTTTGATCCCATTGAGTTCTCAGAGAAGAAAAGCTTGAGAAATTACAAGATATTGTAAGACTGGTCAGAATCATTAATTTCCAAAAAATATTAAGGAAATTGCATCTCTGGACATAACTCAAAATGTAGACTCTTCCTCACCCCCCATTTTGACCCTCTGGCCACAGGAAGGGAAGCTGGAAGCCAAGTTACCATAAGAAGAACTGTTGAAGAGTTCAATGTTGAAGAAGGCGTAGTCTCCATTGGTCATGCCATGTCTGTGTGCTGCCAGCATGATGTCCCGGATGGTGTCACCACTGGCACACATGATTACCACTGGGGAGAGACACAAACAACAGATGAGTCATCCCAACACAGCAGACAGCAAGCAGTCATGGAACAGGGAAGTTATCTAGTCCTGAAGCATCTCCTCCCAAACTACTGATGACAGTAATCTCCATTTATCCACCACAACCCAGTGGATTCCTAACACTGGATAATACTGAACTTTATACATATCATGTTTTTCCTAGACATGCATAGATGTGAAAAAAAATAATTTATAAATTAGGTTCAGTAAGAGATTAATAATAACTAATAGTAAAAGGGCTGGGATTTAGCTCAGTTGGTAGAGCACTGCACTGCAGTCTCTGAGGTCCCGAGTTCAATTCCCAGCACCGCAAAAATGGGAGAAGGACCTGGCAATCCACTCCCAATGCAATCCCGAAACAATCAGCCATTGAAAACCCTATGAGGGTCGCTATGAGTCAAATACTGACTCGACGGCACCTAACAACAACAACAATAGTAAAAGAATGTGCTGTAATAAAGGTAATTTAAAACTTATGAGTTGTTTATTTGTGGAATCTTCCATTTAATATTTTTAGAGCACAGTTGGCTGTGGGTAACTGAAACCCTCGAAAGTGAAACAATGGGTAAGGAGGGATTATAGTAATTATAGAGGGTAAAAAGTCATAACTTTAGAGAAACATAGCAGCCACCAGTATAACCAAGTGATGGGAGCCAACATCACCATCCCTGGGAGTGCAGATGTACCTGCCTCCCGATTGGAACACCCAGAGAACCAGAAACATCCAAATGGGCACCCTGCATCTAGTCAGAAAGCCACTGCAAATCCGCCTGGGGGACAGAAAAAGAATTGGCCTATGCTCTTCAAAATGCTCAAGTTCAGGAAAACCAAAGAGAGGCTGATGAAACATTTTAGACTGAAGGAGATTTAAAAGAAAACAAAATATAATGTGTGATATACAGTAAGATCCCCCACACGTCTGTCAGTTTGCCGCACTGTGGGGGCTTGCATGTTGCCATGAGGCTGAGAGCTCTGCCACTGTAACCTCGGACATGAGCAAGGTTACCCATGGTGGACAGGTTTTCAGCTGAGCTTCCAGACTAAGACAGACTAGGGAGTAGGACTTGGCGAACCAGTCCCAAAACAACTAGCCATTGAAAACCCTATGGATAGCAAAGACACACTGTCAGATATAGTGCTGGAAAATGAGGCCCCCAGGTTGGAAGGCACTCAAAAGACTACTGGGGAAGAGTTGCCTCCTCCAAGTAGAGTCTACCGTGATGATGGAAATGGAGTAAAACCCCAGGGTGCTCAACTTGCTGATGTGGCATGACTCAAAATGAGGAGAAACAACTATAGACATCCATTAATAATTGGAACATGGAATATATGTAGTATGAATCTAGGAAAATTGGAAATAGTTAAAAGAGAAATGGAGCACATCAACATGGACATTCTAAGCATCAGTGAGCTAAAATGGACCAGCATAGGCCATTTGGAGTCAGACAATCATATGGTCTACTATGCTGGCAATGATAAACTAAAGAGAAATGGGGTTGCATTCATCATCAGAAAAGACATTTCAAGATCTGTCATGAAATACAATGTTGTCAATGATAGAATAATATCCATACGCCTACAAGGAAGGCCAGTTAATATGACTATTATTCAAATTTATGCACCCAACACTAAGGCCACCAATGCACAAATGCAGATTGCTTCTGCAATCTGAACTAGATCAAACATTCAATCAAGACATACTGATAATCACTGGTGACTGGAATGCAAAGTTTGGAAACAAAGAAGAAGGTTCGGTATTTGGAAAATATGGTCTTGGTGACAGAAATGAAGCTGGAGATCACACGATAGAATTTTGTCAGACCAATGACCTTTTCGTTACAAATACATTTTTTCAACATCATAAACGGAGACTATACACATGGACTTCACCAGATGGAACATACAGGAATCAAATTGACTGCATATGTGGAAAGAGACAATGGAAAAGCTCTGTACAAAATGTCAAAACAAGGCCAGGTGCTGACTGTGGATCAGACCATCAACTTCTCATATGCAAGTTCAAACTGAAGCTGAAGAAAACTAGAACAAGTGTACAAGAGCCACGGTATGACCTTGAGTATATCCCACCTGAGTTCAGAGACCACCTCAAAAATAGGTTTACTGCATTAGACACAAATGACAGGAGACCAGAAGAGTTGTGGCATGACATAAAAGATATCATTCAAGAAGAAGCAAAAAGTTCTTAAAAAGACAAGAAAAAAAGAAAAGACCAAATTACATGTCAAAAGAGACACTGGACCTTGCCCTTGAACGTCGAACAGCTAAAGCAAAAGGAAGACATGATGAAGTTAAGGAACTAAACAGAAGATTTCAGAAGGCAGCTCAAGAAGACAAAAACAAATATTATAATGACATGTGCAAGGAGCTGGAGACAGAAAATCAAAAGGGAAGAACGCACTCTGTGTTTTTCAAGCTTAAAGAAGTGAAGAAAAAATTCAAGCCTCAAGTGGCAGTAGTGAAAGATTCTATAGGGAAAATATTAAATGATGCAGGAAACATCAAAAGAAGATGGGAAGAATACACAGAGTCATTATACAAGAAAGAATTGGTAGGTGACCAACCATTCCAAGAGGTTGCATATGAAGAGGAACCAATGGTGTTGAAGGACGAAATGGAAGCTGCCTTGAAAGAACTGGTGAAACACAAGGCTCCAGGAATTGATGGGATACCAATAGAGATGTTTCAACAAACAGATGCAGCACTGGAGGTGTTAACATGTTTATGCCAACAGATTTGGAAAACAGCTACTTGGCCAACTGACTGGAAGAGATCCATATTTGTGCCTATTCCCAAAAAAGGGGATCCAACTGA
>VMDO01024024.1:0-30465 GCA_007922755.1 Pedetes capensis
TTCAGAAGCAAACCACAGTCAACATCAGTTAGTTGAATAGAAAAAGACAGTTTTCAGTTTCTCTGGGTAAACAAATAAAAACAAATAAAAGATTTAAATTATTTGTACTTGATTCTTACAATTATTTAAGTCTAAGGAGAACTTCTGTACTGAAGATTTGACTGTTAAAATTTTTTTTTAAAAACAAAGAAAAGCATCAGCTGTAAAAATCAGCTTATGTCCACATAAACATTTTGTAAAATTATAAAATCAAGAAGTACAACCATCCAATGTTATTTATCATCAATAAAAAGTGTTCATTTTTCTGATGAACTTACTCCATGTCCACCTGACACTAAAATTGTTCACATTTATTTTGATTTACAGTAACTATGACCATGATAACAATGATAAAATAAGTACCCTTGTATACTAAACTCAACATTATAGTCTATTTGAAAGAAACAAAATTATTCTAAAGTATTGTTGAATATACATTGAAATTCAGTTGCTCTTAGGTCAATATTCTTGACATATAAAAATGGAATATGAAATTATAGGGCCATATTCTTAATGATGTTGCAGAAGTATTTCTCAATCACTGCATTTGAACAATCTGATAAAAAGTAGGTTGTTGTTGTTGTTGTTGTTGTTAGGTGCCATGGATTCGGGTCAGACTCAGCAATCACTCCGGGGCACTGTACCATTCCTGGTACTATTGTTAGTGCTTCTCTGCTATTCACAGGGTTTTCAATGGGTGATTATTTCAATAATGCAGTGCCAGGTCCTTCTCCCTAGCCTGGCAGCACCTGCTATTCCCAGGTGGTCTCCTATCCAAGGACTAACCAGGCCTGACCCTGCTTAGCTTCTGAGATCAGGGGGGAACGGATGCCGGGGTGCTATGGCTGCAGACAAAAACTGGATTGCTCTAGACTGTATTTTGCCTGCAGCCATAACACTGAGGTGTCAGATCCCTTCAGATCTTGGAATTTAAGCAGTGTCGGACCTCGTTAATCCTTGGATAGGAGACTGCCTGGGAAAATCAGGTGCTGTAGGCTTAGGAGAAGGACCCAGCAGCCCACTCCCTGAAAACAATCAGGTATTAAAAACCCTACGGCCGGGTGCAGTGGCACACGCTTGTAATCCCAGCAACTCGGGAGGCGGAGGCAGGAGGATTGCAAGTTGGAGACCAGAGGCAGCCTTCGTAATTTAGCGAGACACTGTCTCACAAAGTAAAAAACAATGGGCTACAGGTGCAGCTCTTGGGGCTGGGATTTAGCTCAGTTGGTAGAGCGCTGTGCTGCAGTCTCTGAGTTCAATTCCCAGCACCGCAAAAATGGGAGAAGGACCTGGCAATCCACTCCCAAGGCAATCCCGAAACAGTCAGCCATTGAAAACCCTGTAAGGGTCGCTATGAGTCAGAAACCAACTCGATGGCACCTAACAACAACAACAACAACAGAGGTGCATCTCAGTGGTATAGCACTTGCAAAGCACGCAAGCGCAAGGCCCTAGGTTCAACCCTCAGTACCCCCCCCCAAAAAAAAAAAGAAAGAAAGAAAGAACAGAAAGAAAACCCTATGAACAGCAGGGAGGCACTGACAATAGTATTTTGCCCGTTGTATGTAGAGTCACTTGTAGAGTCACTATGAGTCATACACCGATTCGATGGCACCTAACAAGACTATATTTTACCTGAATTATTATTGAAAATATACTGATACAAAGACAACATTTATCTATACTTGATAGAATGAACTTGTTCTCAAAAATGTATTGTGTGCTAATGTACCTTTTTAAAAAAAAATTCTACTACAGTTTAGCTGATTTCTAGATGACTACATTTTAATGTCATGATGTGTAATCTATTAAAAAGAACCTAATATAGGTCCTTATTGACAAACAGATTAACAGATATACTTGATCAATACAATATGCCAGCCTGAATATTGATAAATGGGAAGAATATTCTAAAAAAAAGTATTTCTTCAAATTTTGAACATAATGCTTTAATATTTTTTATATGCTTATATAAGAAATAGTTAGTATTAAATGACATATAGCTTTTTTCATTACATAGGACATTTATCCAGATCTAATAACAAGGCAGCCAAGTGAGAAACAGTAAATAGTTCAAATCTCATCACCATAAAAGAAAACTTTCAAGTCTATTTTCCATCAAAAGATTATTAGCATAGTCATTTACAAAGAAGAGTGCAGGGTTATTCAGATTTTGATTACAGATTATTTTTTTCTCCTCTGCCTCTTGAATCTCCCCTTCCCTGCCCTACTCATTTTGGAAATAATGCTTGAGTTAACATCCCATTTGAGAAGAGGGCAAAGAGAATGCTAGTAAATAAAGGCAAGAGGTGGACAAAATTTCTAAAATTAGTATTTTTTGCTCTTCTGTCTCTGTATGTAACTAGTATATCTGCTTGTTAAGTAGTTATTGCTTAGTACTAAGCTAGGGTACTTATTAAGTTAGAAAATAAATAGACAATAAGTCCCATGAACTTGTAGTCTCTAATTCTCTAGAAATGAATCTAGAATTTATTACTAAAGAAATCTGAAACAATTAAAGAACACCATCATATTGTGCAAAACCACATACAGATTACATATAGCCTACGTGTGCAGAGTACTGAGAAATTTATGTGGGTCAAAGTGACCAAAGATGAAACTTGAATAGGTCTGTGGATTGAGCTGGATAGCTTTGTGGGAGAGGAGGTATTTGCCTGTATATGTTGGGGAAGGTGAGTGTGTGTGTGTGTGTGTGTGTGTGTGTGTGTGTGTGTGTGTGAGTTTATGGGATGTGATAAAGAATGGAAAATGAAAAGACTGAGAGAAGAATCTGAATAGATGAACACAGAGCTATGTCATAAAAGGTCTTGATAATGAGCTTTGAGTTTGATCCCATGTAAAGAGACACTGAAGTTTCTTAAATAGCAAGGTCAAATTCTGAAACACTTAAGAAATTGGCGTTATTTCTTCTCTGCCCATTACTTTCAACTCTCTTATTCATGAAAATTTTTGTTTTTCTTTGTAGTGTGACTGGTTCCCATTACTGGGAAAATGCTACCATTTTTTACTCATTTCTTATGTTGCTTCTCTTTAGTGATTACTTACATACTACATCCTGGTTTCTGCTGAAATGGTGAAGTGTGTTTAAATACATTTTCTTGTTTTCTACCATAGAGAATTATCTAAGGCAGTAAGTTTGATCTAAAATTTCTTTTATTTTTCCTCTCGGTCTTTATGATGAACTTATACTTAATGCATATATGATTATTAATATAAATATAGCTTATTTGGTTGAAATAGCTCTTGATTGAATATTTATGAGAATATATTTTGTCATGTACATATAATTGCAGTTGGCCTTAAGATCATAACAGAGAGCAAATTTTCCTTCGCAAGAGTCAACACAGTAGGAAAAGTCTTTCTCCCTTCTGACTTTTTCTTCCTGTTGAGGATGGTTTTTCATGTTCATGATGGAAATACAAAGCACTGGAACTTAGAAAATACTCAGGACCTTCCAGGCACAACAAATAATAGCACCACAGAGAAGAACATAGGTTCTTTCTGCATCGAGGAACTGAATAGCATCATATCTGGAAGCACTGATGCGGTAATTGTACAAAATTTCCAATACACTGTGGGTGCATCAGGACCACATGAAAATAGGCACAGCTTTACCTTGAATTATGAATCATAAGATGTATGAATATTTTCTCATGCCACTTGCCAAATTAATGGTAACTAAAGTTACTAACGAGAAGGGCCTGGCAATCCACTCCCAAGGCAATCCTGAAACAGTCAGCCATTGAAAAACCTGTGAGGGTCGCTATGAGTCGGATACCGACTTGACGGCACCTAACAACAACAACAACAACAAAGTTACTACCATGATAAGAATATCTTTTCTAGTTTGTTCTTTTAAAAGTCAATAACCAGAAGACTCAAAATATAAAAAGAAGTGTTTTATAATAACTTAATAATTTTGTTGCTGTAAATATGAATCACAAATAAGGAATTCACCATTAATTCTAGCCTTCAATGTAATTAAAAATGATAGGGAAACACTTTTGTACTTTGTTGTTGTTTGGTGCTGTCAAGTTGGTATTTGACTCATAACTACCTTATGTACAACGGGTGAAACACTATTGTCAGTGCTTCTCTGCTATTCATACCATTTTTCAATGGCTGATTGTTTTTTGGGGAGGTTGGGGAAAGTGCTGCTGGGTCCTTCTCCCAAGCCTATAGCACCTAGTGTTTCCAGGTAGTCTCCTATCCAACTGCTAACCAGGTCTGACCCTGCTTAGTTTCTGAGATCTAATGGGAACGGATGCCACAGTGGTACAGCAGCAGGTACTTTTGCACTAGGTTGCTTTTAAAAGGCAATATCTTCATGCATGTAAGGTAAAAACAACTACAAAAAGACAATCATGTTTATTTTATGAGTCCTGAAGATTAAGACCTAAGCCAATACCAGATTTTGATTAGAGGATTTATTAAGTACTCTGTATAACTCCTTGTAACAGTAGGTGCTAATGAAGTACCTGTTCAAAGGCAGATCATTCTGAAATCACAAAACTGGGGAGGTATTAGAACACCTTGCTATACTTTATGGTTCCTATATTTGAAATAGGAACTTGAAGTAGGTTTGCTTCACTCTAAAAATCTATGAATTATTTATAATTGAGGCCAGAACATAAAAAGGAATAACAAGACACAAATATCCATAATTTGGTCATTTGCAATGGAAGCAGAGCATCAAGTCTGCCTGATTAAAATTAAAAGTGCTGTTATGAAGTTGGCACATGAATAAAGCAAAAGCCCAGAGAAAGAGTATTTTAAAGTGCTATATATAGATATTCTCCAGGGTTGATATCAACAAGCTAGAATCAGCTTAGGCCTTCAACTGCTTAGATAGGAACCTAGTTGGTTCAAATATTGTAAATAGTGGACTGCTGCCTTCTGTAGAAAGCTATATCAGTTAGGAATAACCATGTCATTAATGTCCTGGAAACATCAGTGACCCAAATAGATAAACTATAGATTTTTCCAAGCCAGAGGAATTTCATTATACAGTGATGGAACTAAGGGGTCAAGTGAACTGACCATGGCCTGAAGCTGATCAGCAGACCAGCTCCTAATACCCAGCTTGACACTTTTCCCTACTGCATAGGATAATTAAATAGAAATGACATTTACCAGGACCATAGACTGTACCATGCTGTAGCTGGGGAAGACAGCAGCTATCCCTTTAGAAGATGGACTCACCCTGATATAATTACAAGTAAAGTAAGAGATCAAATAAAAAGAATGAAGCTCAGTGGGCACAAAAGCAAGGGGTTCAAATGAGCAAATCAGCAGCTTAAAAAAATGAAGTGAAGGATGGCCAGGTGTGTAAATAACTGCCTATAAGTCAAGAGGTAGAAAAGTATGGAAGCTATGTGAATGTGTAATACCAAGTAAACAATACTTATGGGGAAATTTTGTCATATTCTCCGTGAATCACCCTTTTACTAAGTATAAATCTAAACACTAGCATTACCAGAAGCTATGAAGAGATTTGAAGCTAGAGAAAGAAGTATAATTAATTGGTGCGTGGACTGGGAATGATGTTTCTGGAAGGTAGACCTATAAAAGATTTGACAGACTTTATGAAAAGATGTTACCCAGCCTATGGCAGTCATCTATTTCAAATTTCCCCTTTTCAAGATGTGAAAAAACTGATGCTGTGCTGAAGTACAGGAGCTGGATCTAGGTAAAACTGTCTACCTGGTGTGAGTCGTATAATCCACTTTTAAAATGTGAGCAATGTCCTTCTAAAAAGTCATTTGAAAAAATCAGATAGGTTCTCCTCTTTCTGAGATAACAGGATCCTACATGAAAGAAGAGAGGTATTAGTAACCTACTACTGTTCTTTGCTTCCTTCAGATTCTCAGTGGGAAAGAAGGGCAGACAGCAAGGTAGAGATGAATTCTGAAGGCTTGGGACTCTGTCTCTGCTCCATCTGCTTTGTTCTCTTTATTCTAACCTTCAGTTATTTTGTTAAAACTAACAGCAGCAATAGTAGCAACAGTAACAATAGGCAACATTTATGAATATCTACTTGTTGAGTGCCCTATTAAGTGCTTTACATCAGCACTTTGACTATTACTTGTACTATAGCCCTGTGGCATCCGATCTCGGAAGCTAAGCAGGGTCAGGCCTGGTTAGTACCTGGATGGGAGACTGCCTGGGAACACCAGAAGCTGTAGACTTGGGAGAAGGACCTGGCAACCCCCTCCCAAAAATCAATCTGCCACTGAAAACCCTATGAACAGCAGAGAAGCACTGGCAGTAGTGTTTCCCCTGTTGTACAGAGGGTCGCTATGAGTCGGATACCGACTCGACAGCACTTAACAACAACAACAACAACTTGTGCAAGTTAATTAACTTCTCTGTGTTTCAGCTTCAAAATTTGTAATGTATACATAATAATAGCATCTATGTATGATAATCAAATGAGTTAATACATGAAAAGTGTTTAGAATAGTGCTTGGCATATAGTAAGTAGTAAGTACTTAATAGTTATTTGTTGCCTCACTTAATCTTCAAAGCAAATTTTTAAAAGTAGTAGTACTTGCTACTACTTATTTGTCGATTTATAGGTAAATTTAGATACAAATAGCTCAAGTCAACTATTGAGCTACTAGGGGACAGAATCCCCCACCTGTCTGTCAGCTTGGCATGCTATGGGGGGTTGTATGTTGCTGTGATGCTGACAGCTATGCCACTAGTATCTCAGATACCAGCAGGATCACCCAGAGTGGACAGGTTTCATCTTAGCTTCCAGACTAAGATAGACTAGGGAGAAGTACTTGGCAGCATACTCCCAAAACAATTAGCCACTGAAAACCCTGTGAATAGCAGAGAATCACTGTCAAATACAGTGCTAGAAAATGAGCCCCCCAGGCATTCAAGAAATGACTGGGGAAGAGTTGCCTCCTCAAAGTAGAGTTGACGTTAATGATGAGAATGGAGTAAAGCCCTTGGGGTCTCTTTTGCTGATGTGGCATGACGCAAAATGAGAAGAACCACAGTGTCAGCAACAAAAGACTCAAACATAAAATGATTGTGTGCAAGGCACAGGGTTGAGTAGTGTTTTGCTCTGCTGTATGTAGGGTTGTTATGAGTCTGAGGTGCCAACTCAATGGCACCTAACAGACAAACAGGGAACAAAATAAGGACTCAAACCTCCAAATGTGGTATTTTTAACCCCTCTGCCATTCTGGCTCTCCCCTTCTAGTACCTAAGCTCCAGCTATACCACATAAACCTCTCTGATTAGTGGATTCCTCTGCCGAACACAACAGGAGTTTTCAAATGTCTTTTCCTTTTGCTCATGTTGTTACTCCCTGTATCTGAAATCTTCTTCCTAACATTGTCAAGCAGACGAAATTAAAATTACACTTTAAGACTTAGTTCAATTGCCACCTTCCTTCTCCCACCTTCACAGAGTTAATTGCTTGTCTGTGTTCCTTTAACACTTACCTCACATCTCTCCCTTACAGCACTTATCACATTGTCTCATAATGTGTTTGTTTCCACTGCTATGACAAACTTTATTACAGTGAGAAATAAAATTTAGTTAAGATGCTGGACTCTCTGCTAAGGGCTTTGCAAGGATGTGCTCTCTGACTCTTCTCACCAGCTCTAGAGCATTTATGCTGTTGTAATTCTAACAAGAACAATCCTCCTTTTATGATGAGGCATCAGAAAGGCTAGGCAATTTGTCTAAGAACCTACATACAACAGATGCACAATAAATGGTTATTGAAATAAAGTATGCCTAAATAAACATGCTTACTAAAAATGACCAAAATTTTCTTTTTCTGGAGAAAATGAACCTTAAATTCAACCTTTTTTTTTTTTATGAAGAAGAAAAGAAACTCCTCTTTCATCTATTTAATCAGATTATTTTCTTCCTTAAATCTAAGAAATGAAGCAAATAATTAACTTTAGCGGTTGAAGCTCCGTTATCAATTCAACTTTGTTGTTGTTGTTAGGTGCCATCGAGTCGGTATCCGACTCATAGCAACCCTCTGTACAACAGGGGAAACACTATCGTCAGTGCTTCTCTGCTGTTCATAGGGTTTTCAATGGCAGAGTGATTTTTGAGAGGGGGTTGCCAGGTCCTTCTCCCAAGTCTACAGCTTCTGGTGTTCCCAGGCGGTCTCCCATCCAGGTACTAACCAGGCCCGACCCTGCTTAGCTTCTAAGATCTGATGGGATCGGATGCCACAGGGCTATGGCTGCAGGCAATTCAACTTTAGTAATTATTAATAGTGTAATCACTTTCCCCATGGTATAATAAATGACTTACTTGCTCATCCTATGATCTTGAATATCCACATAAGTCAAATTTTACAGTATTTTACTGTCTACTCAAAACCTTATAAACCAGGTCATGCATTACAGTATCAGTTTTAATATTTGTGTCAACAATCTATTTATTTTTCCAAAACCAGAAAGAAGGAAAAGAAACTGCTTTCTGGCTCCAAGCCAAACTTGAAAACTGTCTTTCTGAAAATAATTTTGGCCTATGGCATCAGAAGGAGTTAGGGGCTGACTGTATAGGCCAAGTATAAATAATTCCAAACCCCAAATGACCTGTGGCTTCTTGGAGGCCTTTCTGCAGCCACTCAGAGGGAAACACATTCCCCTGGCTTTCCCCTGGGGGCCTTTCAGGCTCTGGTCCTTGTATTAACTGCCTGATATGGTGAGAGGAAAACTGACTTTAAAAGCCTTTTAACCCAAAGGGTTTAAGCAACTAATGGACATCATCCTTTTGGCAAAAGGAATTGATGTAAAAGCTCCTACCCTATTTTTAAAACCAGGTCTTCTATATATAATATGTTACAAAGTTAAAACCTTTTGGCTTTATTTAATTTTTTAAGAGCTTGTTACACTTCAGCATAAGACAAAAAAGGTTATCCACCCTCCTCCACAATCTTCCCTACATTCCTCCAGTGTTCAATATACCTTTAACTTATTTGGCTATTTTGATTGATGGTGGAAAGTAATCCAGCAATTTACAAATGGTATGTTTATTCTAACCACCACACAGACTAATTATGAATTTGATCCTCAACACTGAGCAATTTTGTCAATGTAAGGTGGTGTAAATAAAGTTTCTGAGGGAATGCATAAGGCACCGAACACTGACATGCCCACAATTGAGAATAACAACAGTTTCAGCAACAAACAATTATCTTAGTAGACCCTGCAATTTGCATTCAAAATATTTATAAGAGAATATTAACAGCATGAATGTAATGTAATTTTGCATAGAAAAACAGACTCACAGGATCTGGGAATCATAAAAAATTCACAACTTTGGTGACCATTTCTTTGGAGTAATATTAGCCAGTGTTTGAACATGATCTTTTATCATCTTAGTTCTTTTGTTTTCTTTTTAATATGGAATTAATGTAAGCTGGATTTTTGTATTTGTGTTAATAACATATAGTCTACACTATACATAGAACAAAGAGTGAAATTATTTAAATTTATCTAGTGGTCAATATCCACAGAAAAAGGGGTGGTTCCATTTACAACTTTCCTGCAGAAATCCCAGTTGCAATACAGCTCATTATTTTATGGCTTAGCTAAAAGATATATGTGTATATAATTATAAACATATTTCATTGTGTTTGCAAAATAAATAAATTTTGGAAGCCAAACTAGTTTTTCAGCTGATAGGGGATTCAGGAATTTTGTCTCCCCATTAAAGAGAAATAAAAATATTGAAGGGTTAGCGTGCTTCAAGAAACAAAACAAAACAAAACAAGCAAACATCTTATCCTGCTTTACTTATTATTCCCATCTTTGATTGGCACAAATTCCTTAGAGTCATCACTAAGGTACACACGAACAAGTCCTTTGATTGCACTTTACCCAGACATTCTCATGCTAATCTGAAAGAAAGTAAGAGTATACCAGAAAACACTCACCTCCAGATCTCTTGAAGTAATTGGAGTATTTCACTCATGGAAATAAACAATCAGGACACGGCAGCAGGGGTGGGGAGGAGCTGTGGAATTTAGATTTTGCTACGATTTTGTATATAAGACTAACAACATGAAAACTGGTTCCAAAAAAGCATGATGGCTCATCGAAGTGTGGATGAGAAGATTCTGATACTTTGAGTATTGGGGTCCCTTCTGAATTGAGGAAATATGATATATAAAAGATCTCATGGAACACTAGACAAAAATAGGAGATAAGGCACGGGAAGGAAAAATGGAAAACAGTTAATTTATGATGATTAATGCTTACTGCATCTTAGGAATGTTTATTATCTTAACACTTATAACTCAATGCTACTACATATTTGTTTCTCTCTTAGTAGATTAAGAAATCTCAATAAGCGACTGTGCTGCTATGTTTTCCACTATGCCCACAGCACCAAACCTAGTGCCCAGCATATATATGTTCAATAAATGAATAAATGAGCAAGTAATTCAGGTTGCATTCATGGGAGTAGGGGCAAATAAGTAGTCACGGCAAGTCAGTTAAAGATAAAGAAAATATTGGTGAGGAAATCCAAATATCTAACATCTGAAGAAGATAATTAAATTAATAGATTGCCTTACCTACTAACAAGTTTTTCATCTAATCATTATGATTAATTTTATGTTATTTAAACCGGGCCTATGTGGGAACCTGGGCAAATTACACATCTCCTTCCCTGCCTTAGTTAACATCTACATGGGATTCCAGTCACAGACTGAATGTCTAGCTCTAGCCAGGCATCTCACAAATAAATTAGCTGTGCACAAAAGGAATCAGATCAGATAGTACAGGTGCATCCATGAAAACACATCATCACTAACACAGAAAACTATTTAAAGACTGTTCAATTCTGAGGTGTAATTTGTCCAAGAGGGACTTATTATTAATAATAATGAGTCTTTCTCATGGGGAAGCTGGACACCCCAGTGGAAATATATTTTTATGGAGTAAAGATCAGTAAGATTTTGAAGTTGAATTAGTTACTGTTTTTAAATATTGAGTATTGGAATGAGTGCCAAAATAATAGATGCCAAGATAATATGATTTGGTCATAAAACCATAGAAGCAGGCTTATTTTTTATGAATACTATTTCTCTCTGACAATTGCTATTGGCTATCTGGGGATGCGCCTCATCCACTGCTTTCACCTTAATTAGCAAGTCCCAAGTCAGTCAAGGGTGCCCTTGAATGAAAGTCACTACAGTTCAGCTGTATTCACTGACCACTAGGGCAGGTCACTTACCTATCTTGTTTGATTCTGTTATTCCAAAAAGGTAGGTGGAGTCAGGCAGCTTCATTGGGCTCTTGCTCTTAATTCTTCAGTCCTTTGCTCTTAATTCATGCCTGTTTTCTTATTTTAGTAATAGAGGAGAATATTGGTAAAACCTGTTCTCCCTAGACTCAAGATTATTCCTATTTTCTACTGATTGCTGGTGATATTTGAATCTTTAAGCAAAGTTCTTCATAAGGATAATCATTGTAATTGTCTATCCTATAATTTTTTTGAGCTGGAAGCATATTAACGAATATCTTTTGATAACGTTTTCTTTATTGTGTTTAGATAATGGTTTTAGTAACAAGGAGTCTTTATTGCTGATCTAACTCATTATTGTACATTAAACTTTGTCTCAAGTCCAACCAACTTTGGTGTAAAAATGAGGCCAGAATGCTTATTAAATCAGGGCTTGAGCTGCCCTTATCTGAGCAAAACTGCATAGTTGCACGTATCATTGAAACATTTCAGTTAGTTCTTTTCTTTTTATATTGATGTTTTGTTTATAGAAGTACTATAGCAATAAAAATTCTGTTCCAATAGGTTCTTAATTTTACTTTTCAAATAAAAAAGAACAAAAAACCTACACAAACAAAACAATGAAAAACAAACAAAAATAATAACAACTTTTTCTGGTTTTGTCATATGGTATCGTAAACCATTCTTAAAATTCATATATTTAGAACTCCAAATTTCTATGTGCCAAGTTAAAGTGTGAGAATTATATTAAAATTCTGAACCAAGTTATTAAGCAGGTATATTTTTTTAAGTACTACCGACATGTGAGAATAGAGATGATTATGAAAAGCTATCAAATAATGCTTTTGAAGATAATATTATGTCAGTTTAGCAGCTTTATGCTTACTACCATTCATGTATTTATAGTTCCAAAATATAGTAGCTACAAAAATTTAAAAATCAGAAAACAAAATCATAATAACGCTAGTTTCCTAGTATGTGCTTGCCTCCCAGATTTAAAAAAAAAAAATCCTTATATGCCAAAATGTAAAATTTATTCCAAGAAAATTAACAGGCTACACGGATAAATTTTGGCAAATGCAACTTTATATTGAAGTTCACACATCTGTATCTTAAAGAATGAGACTCACAGAATCTAGTGTATTTCTAAAATACCAGAAATAATATTATAAGCTTTCACAAGTTAAAACTGAAATAATTTAAACGACCAATACACTGAATGTGCAGAAAGTATAAACAAGACTGTGCCTTCCATAGAATAAATGCTTCACAAATTGTGCAGGATGTCATCCTAAGGCTATCGTCTCCCCTTAACATCTGACTTAAAATACAAACATACATCAACTTCCTGCTTCTTAGAACACACTAGAAAGGGTAGCACACCTCAGAGGAAAATTTCATTATACCAGTGATGTGCACCTTAATTTTCAAACCAGGTGAGGTTAAAGGAAAAAAGTATTAAATGATCTTCCATGCACTTCCAGGTGAATGACCATGACTAGTTACTGATTCAATGTCCCTTAACTATTTGCTCCAATGCTAAATAAGATGAAAGATATTAAATAACCCTTTAAGGCAACATGTGTTTATTCTGCATTACTAGAACTGCTCAATTGTGATCAGTTGGTACCATTAATGTTGCCTCCCAGACCAACATCTAGCATTTGTAAAATATAAATAAGTTGGAAAACTTTTATACTAAATCAACAAAAATCACATAATACAGTTCAATGCTAGCAATTTCACCAGTAGGTAAGGGAAGTGGTATTTAGAAATAGCAATGTATTAATACAAAAAAGTAAACTCTAATTTGAACTGATATACTGCTTTGGAATGCTTCCCCAAACTTACAAAGCATTTTTAAAGTGTGATATTCCAACAATTCATGGCACGTCTTTAGTGGATTACAGTACTTTAAGTCCCGAAATAGTTTAGTCTTTGCAAAACAAAAATAGTATGAAATGTTTTAAAGTCTTCAAACTTCTAAAATTAGTTTTTATCAACACATTTACCTCATGTCAACTTAATTTATTAAGATGTCCAATGCTAATTGGTTTTTTGATTTTTTTTTCATATGTAGTGATATACACAGCATTTAGCACTGATACTTAGCACCTGCTACTCTCATTATCTAGTTTTCAACCACAGAAAGAAACTTAGGGCAGTGGTTCAGTCCTTTCTTAATTACAAACCTTCACCGGCAGTCAGCAGGATCACTCTGAGATTTAAAATAGGATTATAGGTGAACTATTGCAAAGACTGCAGAATCTTGCCCAAATCCTTAGAACTGCTGATCCCATTCTTGAATTTCTTCTCAAGATATGGCTACGGGCCACAATTGCTTAGCAGAGAAGGTTAGTGTTTCACAAGGCTAAAGATTTACAGATGCTCCCTCATATAACACAGTAAGGTTCCCTTGGTAACCTGGATTTTCTGCAGTAAAGAAGGGTTGTGCTGAAACAGCGCCTCAGCTCCCTGTTGGAGAAAATGCAGACAAAAGGATTGATTCCTGCTTGGGCAAAACTCATCCAGACAGCGGCGGTTAGAAATCCCCCTGGTACTACAGGCCCTCTTGCAAAAACTCTCCAATAACAGGCCACCAGGTAGGGGCCCCACAAGGTTAGGAAGAGAAAAGTCATTATATAGAACATTCTGCTGATTCTTTTCTCCATTTTGAACTCGTCTAAGACCAACAGCCTTCTTCTGCCTGTGGTGTTTGCATTTTGCCTGATGCCCAGCAAGGTGGGTGGTGTGGGACCCCTTCCAAATCCTGCTAGCCAATTGGCAGCGGCCTGGCCACTGGCTCCAGGACCATGAAAAGTCCAGTTCTGGCTGACTGCTGCTACAAACTGGACTGGCTTCATTTTCCTTCGATCGTGGACAAAAAATATCAGCTTGAGGTAGACAAGCTGTGTGGCTAGGAGGATGAGAGCAAGGAGCAGCATAAATCCTAAGGAATCATTAGCCCTGAAGGAGCGATGTTGGAAGGTGCATTGATCCTCCTCCCTAATGAATGAGTAAGTGCCCACATCTAAAACTGGGGGGAACGCCATGGCCACAGATAGAGTCCACACCATGCAGATCACAGCCAGACACGTCCAAAAGGTCAGCCTCTTTGTATAGAAGCGGTGATGGGCGATAGCTAAGTATCTGGTAACACTGATGCAGAAGAGCATGAAAGCAGTGTGGAAACAGGACAAAACCCCCAGAAAGGCAATCACTTTGCAAGTCAGAGTCCCGTAGGTCCAGGTAGAACCATTTTTGACAGAGTTGAATACAAATGGAAAACAAATTGCAGATCTGAGGATATCTGAGCAACAAAGATCCAGGAGGAAGTAGTAAGGTGCTCTATGCAAGGTCTTATCTTTCACTAGCAAAATGGAGATCAGAAGGTTGCCCACCACGCTGACTCCTATTATGAAACCCAAGGAAGTCAGTTTCAGAAAGGCTGTTAGAGGCGAGAGATTTTGCAAAATGTTGTCAGCTGCATGGCTATAGTTCGCCATAGATGGATGGAGGATAAGGATATAGCCTCAGTCAAGTCTCATGATCTAAATATAAGAACAAGGAAAAGATAGATCCATACATTTTACTGAAAATGTAATCCACAAAGTAAACTGATTCGATCTGCAATCATGCTTCCTCTTTTCTTCCATGTGATTTGCCATCAGAATACCTGAAAAAAAAATGAGTTATCAGTTCTTAAGTTAACAAGCAATGAGGTCAGTGCTAACATAAAGTTATTCATCTATGGGGAAGCAAACAAAGTTTTAATTTTGAATACTATTATTTGCTTTGGTAAGTAATTTTGCTTGAGCTTTCAGAGAACTGGCTTGTTTAGTTTTCTGAGCCAGGGAAAATTTAAAATGTCCTTTCTAGAGAACGTACATTTGATTGGACACCTTTAGAAGAGAAGGAATAAAATGTTCCACAGTTGTAAAATATGCCAGCCCAAGAATTAGTCACTAGTATTGCAATGGAATCTACAAGATTGCCGACAGGAGACAGAGAGGAGGATACCTACGTTTATTTGAGCTCTGTTAGTACTGTCAGTGTTTTACAGGCAGCTTCTCTGCTCCTTTGGCTCCAGAGAAGCTCTGCAAAATATGTCTTTTAACTCAAATGCCACTGCTCAGGCTGCATAAGAGTGTTTGTTGATTCATCTTAAAGAATAATTTCAACATTAGACTTTGAAATTAATAGGAACTTATCCCAAGATTTGATGTGATTTAATCTTTTGTCTTTCCCTTACCTACTCCCTATTTTTGGCGAATCTTGTCTCTTTTAAGCCCATATGATAATTAGAAATGGTTAATGTAAATATTGGACAGGAAAACACACCCAGAGGAATAATGCACTTCCATTTGTAAACCTTGTCTGCTTGGAATTAAATGAATACAATATGAACCCTTATTTCTTAGGCAATTAAGCCTTTCTCATTTACATCGATATTTTTTGCTACAAGTCACAAGTGATTTTATTTTAAGACAAAATGCACATTGTCCCTGAGGTGCTTGAGAGCCACACCAGGGAAATCAGTGTCCTCTGTTATTCCCACGAAGCGTGTTTCCTTTGCCACTTCTTGCTTGCCCAGAATATGCTGATGGAAGCCCAGGCAAAACTGCATTCGATAATTTTAATTTCCTCACCGGTACATCCCCGGGTAAATACTGATCGCATCATGCAACATTACGAAACCTGAAATCCGCCACCCCTGGATTTATAATGGGGGAGGGGGAGGGGGAGAGGGAGAGAGACATGCATTACATACGCGAAGATGGGGAGAGAGATTGCTTCTGTGCTGCAAGGGAAGGGTTCCCGGTGATTCGCAGTCTGATAGTCTTCAATGTTGCAACCCTTTCCAGAAAAGGAGCTCTCAATAAGCCTTACAGAAGATGCATTGTCTGAATGTACTTCCATTATGCAGTTTATTGTAAAAAAAAAAAAAAAAAGCCTCAGGGAGGGCTCTTTCCCGGTGAACCTGCAGTTTCATCCACACTTGTGCAACCCCCCTCCCCCAAACTTAACCAAGAGTATATCCTACCTGTTGGTGCTGGATATCCCAACAGACTATAGCTTCTTCTTTCTATAAATTGCTGATTTTTTTTTTTTTTCCTTAGTGCCTTGACTGAGCATCCAGGCAGGGCTCCGCGGCGCCTGCGCGCTGGAGCCTCCTTGAGCTCCAGCCGCGTCCTCCCCTGTCGCAGCGGCACGGTCTCCCCCAGTAACGCAGGGGCCGCGGCGGCGGCGGCGGCGCGGTGGCGAGGGCGGCGGCAGGGGCTGCTTCAGCCTGTATGGAGCCAGCCGGATCCCCTTCCCGTTTCCAGAGCTGGCTAGATTTGCTCTATGTCCTGTCCAGTTCAACCGGCAAAATTAGGCTTTTGTCCCCTCGCGGCTGCTTCTGAACTTTTTCCTCCCCACATTTGAAGTGGGGGGCTTGGAGAGGCTCATTCAGGACCTCAGGCCCATCCTCTTTCCCTAGGGCAGCGCACGAAGCCACCGTGCACGGGACGCCCGCCTCCTCCCCAGCTTCCCGGAACCCTCGCTTTCCCGGAACATTGTCTTCCTTTCTCTTTTAGGGTGGTCCAAAGCATTGGGAGCTTCTTGTGGAATTCTTCTTAAATAATTTCCCCTGCTGATCTTTGAGTTTGCAGGTTAGCTGGGGAGAAAAAAGAATAAGAAAGAATGAATGAATGAAAAAAGAAAGAAAAAAAAAATTTTAAAGCGCAGTCAAAAATCTTGTCAGTGGGGAAGAGGGAAAGCAGGTTAGGGCAGCCCTGTCTTTGTTAGTCATCATCCATTCTCGAATGCACACAAATCTGTGTTTAAGTGGGGAGAAGCTAAGTTCAGAGGACAAGTGCAAAAATGATCTACATTCATTGTACCTTAACGGATATGACTAAAGAATCAATCACACAAAAATTTTAAATGGCTACTACCCCCCGCCCCCCAGCAACATTGCCTTTCTTTTCCCTTCCAAGTTTGGCTGACCAATAGGTTGCTAATGTCAAAGCAGTTGTGTGTATGAGTTTCTTTCTTTTTTTTTTTTTTCCTCCTTTGTTATTACAGATGAAAAGTACGAGGAATATAAGGAATACATAAAACTTACATCAGTCCAAAAGGTCCGATGATATCACAAACACCTGATACCTGGGTGCCTAAGGATGCCTCTAGAATCATGATTTCCTTATTTTACCATTTCCGAAGAGTTTTGTTTGTGAGGTATAAGATTTTAAACAACTATCCAATAACCATCCCCAAAAAGCGAGCAGGCATGCTTCCATTAATTCTCGGTTTAAAACGTCTGCTTCTCTTCCTGCAAGCTTATTGCTTTATAATAATCTGTTAATGAAACAGAAAAAAATAAAAATCTTCTCTACAGTAATAATTTGATCTCGAGACAGCAGTAAAATACCTCACTGCTGGGTGGTGAGATTGTGACATTCCGGGGAACTCAAGCCAATCAGCATACAGATAATATAGGTTAATTTACATAACGTATTTCTATTGGATAGGCAGAGGTAAAGCTTTCTCTGTTTAAAGCTTAAAAATGAATACTTCACTGTCATGATGTCACAGTCGTTACACAAAGACCAATGTTATAATATGGGAAGGACCTTAAGTTTCCTGATTTGATTTTGGATTTCTTTAGTCTATTAAAAATGGATAATGATTTGTTTGGAACAGCAGCAGCAGCAACAACAACAACAACAACAAAAACCCAAAAAGGATATACACAACTCACTTTGGCATTCTCTTAACCTAGGAAAATCAATCCTGCAGCAGTACTGGAAGTAACTTGAAGGCATTTCCACCCAAGTAAAATATTCCATTTTTTGTAAAAATAATGAATTCAGATGAACTCAAAACCATATGACACTTTGCAACTTCTAAGTGAAATATCAAATTTGTTTTTATGGAACTACAAATCAATTCAATTTGATCCTTGTTTTACTTTCTCAATGCACTTTGCAAACAATTATTGTTTACTGAACTTTTACAGTTAAAAAAATCTATAGAATAAGAGACTTCAATAAGTTTGCCGAAGATTCATGATTGGCTAGATGACAGGTTGTATGGATTAGGAAAAGGCATTTAGAAGTAAATTAAAATGTTGACTGCACTAGGAGGCCATGAGGCAATAATTTATTCTGACAAAAGGTTTAGGGCTAAGATCCAAGAGTTTACCTACCCTTATGCTTTAAGAAGCAGATATTGATTCCTTAACAATAAGAGAAAGGTTATATGTGTATGAAATATTATGCTCACATCTCAAGGTATATTAGAGCTACATTTTTTCCTTTGCAATTGAGCACATTTACATCCACTAGCTCTTCAGTTTTTCCAACTGTTTACATGAAAATGTCATTTTCTTGCTTCACAAAGAGGTTCAAAAATTAATGAGATATTATATATTTACTTCATTAACTCTACTGGAGAAAATATTGCATTCTGGGTCTTTCATCAACAGAGATTTTAAAATACATTTAATAGTTGACAAAAGTTTCATATCATCTAGAAGTTCTCAAATGTAAAGTTGTTGCTGCAAATAAATGTTCATGACATAGTTACTTGATCTTTCGTAATTTGCTTTTTAATCCTTTATATCACAAAACCAATAAAAATTGATTTTCAAGTTAAGAGTAAAGAAACAAAGCAAATACAACAAAGCACTTTACACCTTAATCCTTGGATTTGGAGGACTTTAAACGTTTTTAAGCTCTTGGTGAATTATATTTACTGTAATGATCAGTATATTAGGAAGACCGGCGTAATTTCCTTAATTTAGTTTTTGTAATAAATGTCAGTATACACAATTTTAATTTAAAAGCAGCTACTTCTTTTCAAAATTAACCTGCTATTTCAGACTTTTGCTAAGTGATGCTCAGCCTCATGATGGGTGCATTGTTTTTGTTCTATGAATTGCTATGTGAAAATATGTGTCTAGAAATAAACAATCCTTGGTGAGTGAAGAGAATTATAGGCTACAATAAAACATTCTAAGAAGGTTTTTGTTGTTGTTGTTGTTGTTGTTATTGTTTTTTGGTACTGAGAGATTGAACCCAGGCCTTTATGTATTCTTTTGCAAATGCTGTACCACGGAGCTGCACTCCTAGCCCATTTGTCATTTTTAATCTTGAGACAGGGTCTCACTAAATCACACAGGCTGCCCCTGGCCTAGAACTTGTGATCTTCTTGCATCCGCCTCCGGAGTTGCTGGGATTACAGGTGTGCTCCACCACACCTGGCCTGTGATTTTTAATTATTCATTTATAATGTTATTTTTCTTTCTTAAACTTATCATTAAAATATGAAAAAGCATATCTTAGGGGTAGGCAGGTTAGCATGGAGGAGAAGGGGATTAAAATTGACTCCTGACATTCAGCCATGATGGATGAAGCCATGTTCGTCTCTGAGGACATTGGAAGGACATGTTCTCATGGGCCCTACACACTCTAATCCAAACCATTGATCCATCTGCAAAACAAAGATTCCAGACTCACGTCACACTACATGCTCAAAGCTGGACTCCCAGGACTGATGTCACACAAGGCATGCCCTAGTTTGAATAAAACTAGGGGAAACATGCACTCACTCTCTTTCTTTCCTTCCTTTCTTCTTTCATCTTCATTTCTTGCCTTATGTTCTTCTCTTCTTTCTCTAGCAACCGCATGCACATCTCTCCCTTCTCTCAGACCCACCACTCTGTTTATCTACGGTAATTTCCCCTTTAGAAGCCTGCTCAACTCTGTTCTCTATGACTTTATTTTTCCCTGGGAAATAGAATATCCTAGTGCAGATTCATTTCTAGGGATGTAGCTTATTTCAAGTTCCTTTCCAGGTTTACCTAAGTTTCTCCAGGTGCCTCAGTCTTTTCTATTAGGCAGAGAGGTATAAGATTTTAAACAACTATCCAATAACCATCAATAATGGTGTACACCTGTAATAGTACACAAGTAATGGTGTACTATCTAAAAAAAAAATCTTATCTATACTCTCTACTGTAACTTCAGTGTCAGGTATAAATTCATTTATATGCTGGATACAAAATTAGGGTTATATGGCCAAATACCTAGACCTGTGCCCCAGATCTCCCTACCTGCATTCCCTATGAATCTCTAGTAATGTTGTTATTGTTGTTAGGTGCCTTTGAGTTGGGTCAGATTCATAGCGACCCTATATACAACAGAACAAAACATTCCCTGACTCTGTGCCAGGCACATGATCTTTTCAAAGTTTAAGCCCATTGTTGCAGACACTGTGTCAATCCATCTAGTTGAAGGTCTTGCATTTTTTCATTGGTCCTCCACTTTCCCAAACATGACATCCTTTTCCAGGGATTCGTCCCCCCTGATATGTCCAATATGTCCAAAATACATGAGAAATGATCTAGCCATACTTGCCTCCAAGGAGCACTTTTGGTTGCACTTCTAGGATGGATCTGTTGGTTCTTTTGGCAGTCCATGGTATATTCAATATCTGTCTCCGGCACTATAATTCAAAAATAATTCTTCTCCTGTCTCCCTTATTCAATGTCCAGGTTTCCCAACCATATGATGCAACTGGAAATACCATGGCATGAGTCAGACACACCTTTATCTTTAATGTGACATCTTTACTTTTCAATACTTTAAAGAGGTCTTTTCCAACAGTTTTTCTGAATGCAATGTGCTTTTTGATTTCTTGATTGCTATCCCCGTGGATGTTGATTATAGAACAAAGTAAAGCAACATCTTGGACTACCTCAATCTTTTCTCCATTTATCATGAAGTTGCATACTAACCTAGTTGCAAGGACTTTTATATTCTGGATGTTGAGGTGCAACCCTATTGAAGGCTGTGTTCTTTGATCTTCACCAGTAAATGTTTCAAATATTCTTCACTTCAGTAACATTAGCACACGTGTAATCCCAGCCACTCAGGAGGCTGAGGCAGGAGGATCACAAGTTTGGGGCCAGAGACAGTCTGTGCAAGTTAGTGAAACTGTCTTAAAAATAAAAAATAAAAAAGGGGCAGTGGGTGCAGCTCAGTGGTGGAATGCTTGCCCAGCATGTATGAGGCCATGGGTTCAAACCTCACTCAAAAAACAAATCAAACCAAACAAAAAACATGTCTCTTTGAGGCTCTCAACTCTCACTAAAACAATCTGAAACTAGTATATGAGAAAGAGCCTTTTATAAGTTTTCTGGGAGCTATAGTGATAAGGAAATTGGGCACTTTTTCATATAAACATTTTCTCATAGGTTAATGAAAAAGATTATTAACCTGAATGAGTGATCAATAAAAATCAGAGATTATCTATATTTTGATAAGATTTTTCATATCCTAGTGTCTATAAAAGTGACTTTTTTGAGACTGGGTCTCACTATATAGCCCAGGCTGGCCTCAAACTCTCAATTCTCAGCCTCTCGAGTGCTGGGATTGCAAGCATGAGCCATCACACTTGGCACAAAGAAGTGACTTTTTTTCATAGTGACATCTAAGTAACTGAAAGTTTCTGTGGAGTTATACTTATTTACTTGAAGAGCAGAATGGTGAAAGAAGACTCTAGACCTCTAGACCTAAATAGCTACCACTGGATTTTAAAGTTGTGCCTCAAGAGTTGTGTATAACTATAATTGTGAATATCCCAAACAGAGAGTGAGATTTCTTCAGAATTTTAATGAGTTTTCAAATGCTAAAAGGTCCATTTGTCAGACTTTTCTGCAAAACACAGGTCCCCAAGGGTTAATATAATTCACTTTAAATTTTAAAGCTAACATCCCCAAGACCTTCATTCTCAATTTAAGATCCAGGCTTTTGAAAACTCAGCTGTTTACTTTCAGTTTCCTTTATGTAGACATATTCCTTCTCTCTGAAAACGTTGTTGTCTGTTAGTGACCCTATATAGAACAGACGAAACACTATTGATAGTGCTTCTCTGCTATTCATAAGGTTTTCAATGGCTGATTTTTTGGGGGGAGTGGTTTGCCAGACCCTTCTCCCAAACCTCCAGCACCTGGTGTTTCCAGGCAGTCTCCCATCCAAGTACTAACGAGGCCTGACCCTGCTTAGCTTCTGAGATCCGACAGGATCGGATGCCACAATGGTACGGCCGCAGGCCTGAAAACCGTAAGACTTATTTAATTCATTTAATAAACATTTGTTGAGCTCATACTCTGTATTAGGTATTGTGCTATATCTTACAAGAAATGAAAAATCCAGAGGTGGGACCAGTTTGTAGATGGTTGCCTCACTGTAGGAAGAAACTGAACTGGTAGAAGTGGAGAGGATGGAATGAGCAATAACAAAGGGATGGATCTGATTGGTCAGAGGAGCCACACTTCTTATCAAGTGGTTAGAAAGGGAAGTAAAGGAGATAAAAGAATAAAAATTGACTCTCAGTTTGGATAACTGGGAGGCAGAAGACACCAGAGGTTGAAGTTACAACAGAAGGAGCTGATTTGGTAAGGAAAATAAGGAATTAGTTTTAGAAATATTGAATATGATATGATGCAGGGATATTAAAATATTGATATTTTTCATGCCATTGGAACTGAAAAGAATTCAGAAAGTACCTGTAGGTGGTGGTGGAGCTAGGAGAAATGATGGGTGGCATTGCAGGGGAGAGATTGTTGAGAGAGAAAGTTGACATCAAACAAATAAACATGTCCATTCCACTCCATCAAGGCAAACCAAAACAAACAAACAAACAAACAAACAAACAAAACTCAGGGAATGCCTACATGTAAGGAGCAGGAGTAGCTGGGCCTAGTAGCCCATGTCTGTGAGCTCAGCACAAGAAGAAGGAAAAGAAGAAAGAGAAATAATAATTGTAAGACAACCAGAAGAACTGAAAGGAAGGAGGAACATCAATGTCATAGGTTCCTAGGAAAAAGAAATTTCAAGGAGTGGTCATCAATGAAAATTGCTACTGTGAAGTTTAGAAGGATGATGGATGAAAAGATATTCTTGAGTCTGGTGATGAGAAGATTAGCAACCTTTGAGAGCATGGTTTCAGAAAGGCAAGGGATTAACAAATGAGCAGCATAGGCTTAAAGGCTTATAAAGTCAGGCTAAGAAATTACAGGTATTTTGCTCTTAATAACAGCTCTGTCTCAGGGATAGTAGGTTTAATGGATTCTCTTGATATTTAATGAAAAACATGATAGTCGTTTAAATAAATATAGAATGTTTTCTTCTTTTGGACGTTTTTAAAACTCTTCTTATCTTACACATTATTTAAATGTGATACTGTGAATGAGGAGAATAAATGCAAGCTCCCATAATAATGTCTGGTGACATTTTAAAGCTTAGAGAAAAAAGCCCTGATTTGTTAAAATAGTCTAAATTTTCTCATTCACTTTTGTCACTCTTTTTTGGATGAAGACAATCTGTGTTAGGAAAAACAAAATGATCCCCATGTGGATGTGGCATGTGTGTGTGTATGTGTGTGTGTGCTCTTGTGTGCACATGGGTATGTGTAGGAGAGAAGGTAGGAAAGAAAAGTGAGTGTTGGTTAAATGATTAAGGAATGAGAAGTTAATTTAATATTCAGGTTAATGGAGACTCACACATATCGTATATGGATTGTAAATTTTTAGGGTATAAAAATGCAATGTAATTGAAAAAAACTCTAGGAGTATAAAGCATTTTTTTTTCTTTGATTACTCAGAGGTTACCTGAATCTAACAGTGGCTTAAGGTCATTATTATGTTGTTAGGTGCTGTCAAGTCATGTCTGACTCATAGCGACCCTCATAGGGTTTTCAATGGCTGTTTCGGGACTGCCTCGAGAGTGGATTGACACATCCTTCTCCCACATTATTATGAGCACCAGTTATATGATAACATGAGCAGACAATGGTTACTTAAGCTTTTGTGGGGTTTAGCTTTCTGACAAATGGGCATAATTAAAACATCCCTGAAAGAATGTTACCGTAGGCTCTAATTTAAGAATTTCCCATATTGACCACCCAGCCTGGCATTTGATTTTCTGTTTAGCCCTTCAGTTTTCATTTCCCTTAATTTTTTAAACTTTATAATTTTACCTTTACAGAATTATAGCTTTATAACAAAAACAAACACAACACCAAAATTTGTGAGTACTACTTATAAATTTCACTAAAATGTGCTCTTATCTGCCTAAGATTGCAATGTTGTCATTGCTGTTAGGTGCTGTGGAGTTGGTCCAACTCATAGTGACCCTACATACAACAGAACAAAACACTACTGTGCCATTTTTCGGCACTATGGCAGTGCTTCTCTGGTATTTATAGGGTTTTCAACAGTTGATTGTTTCAAGAGTGGGCTGCCAGGTCCTTCTCCCTAGCCTACAGCACCCAGTATTCCCAGGTGGTCTCCCATCCAATGACTAACCAGGCCCAACCCTGCTTAAATCTGATATCAGAGGGGATTGGACACCAGGGTGGTATGGCTGTAGACTGAAGTTTGCATTAAAAAAGACTTTATTGGGACTAAATCCTTGGGGACGTATTAGTTTACTCATTTGACAAATATCCTAGTCTCCACTAGAATGTAAGCTCTATTATTTTCTCACTGGAAACAGATCTTGGCATATAGAGGACACTGGGCACATATTAGTTGAGTGGGTGATTATGAACCTACTACATAAGAGGTGGGCTGGGATTTAGCTCAGTTGATACAGCGCTGCTCTGCAATCTCTGAGGCCCTGGGTTTGATTCCCAGCATCGCAAAAATGGGAGAACGACATGGCAATCCACCCCAAGGCAATCCTGAAACAATCAGCCATTGAAGACTCTGTGAGGGTCACTATGAGTTGAACGCAAATCAATGGCACCTGACAACAACAACAGCAACATAGGAGTTGAGGGATGGGATTTAGATCAGTTGGTAGAGTGCTGCTCCATACTCTCTGAGGACCTGGGTTCATCCCTAGCACCAGAAAAATGGGAGAAGGATGTATGTAGCAACCCACTCTGGAAGCAATCCCAAAACAATCAGCCATTGAAAACCCTGTAAGGGTCGCTATGAGTTGTACCCCACTCCAATGGCACCTAACAACAACAACAACAACATAAAGGGTGCTGTAACAGGTACTTTGGGGAGGCTATCAAAGAAGGAAAAAGGTTCCAACTGGACTTTATTTTTCTTAACTGAATAATGTTGAGATAACTATTTATATTATGTGCAGAAAGTTTTCTTAGCCAAAGACTTACTCTGGATTTGGGGGCATTTTGTTTGCTTTTTAGCATTATTACATTAACATTTACATGATTTATTATTTGTCTTAGTATTCAGTAATTTCAAAGCATTTTCTAATAACTTAATGTGTCTTAGGTAGATCATGAGCCAAGAGCATATACTTTATGCTTTGAGCTCCTAAGTTAGTGCGCAAATACGGGGCAAAATACCTGTGGCCTTTATCTAGTTTTGGATTTATGGTTATTAAATGTTAATGACAAAAGAGTGGTACGTACTGAAGCAAAGAACAAAAAATTCAACTTAATGTACCAGTACAGAAGTAAAAAACTCAGTAATATAAAAACTTTTTAATGATGAATACTGTTTAATTAAACTTGGCCTAATCCTACCTCTGTAACATAGTGAGCTACAACCTTACTCAGTATTGTAAATAAACCTAACTTAAAAATGTAGCCTTGTAATAAGAAGCTGAATCTCAACCAATCACAGCAGCTGAGCTTTAGCCATGCCTAGGCTGCCAACAAATCATACCACCTTTATATAAACCAAATGCCTCATAATACCATTCCAAAATAAGGCAAATATCTGAGTTATAACCAATCCAGCTGTTTCTGTAGGACATTCCTTTTTTTTTTGTCTATGAATGCTTCCTAAGTTATTGGGTAGAGCACGGTGATCCTATTCTGGTTCTGAGGACTACCCAATTCATGAATCTTCTTTGCTTACATAAACTCTGACAAATTTAATTTGCATAAAGTTTTACTTTTAATAATACTTTCTGCTGTAATTCATAATTATCTATAGGATGGAAAGGAAAGGGGTTGAAATAGAAAATCATCATTTAATTACTTGGAAGAAGACTTTAAGAATGATACTACTCTTTGGTAAAAATCAGGATAATCTTTTCTTCCATTTTCTTTGTCTTCCTTTTAGAATATATTCCATTCCCTTCTTTACCAGGCATAAATTAGATCTGGATATAAGAAGTTCTTATATAAAATAGTGCTGATTCATCTAATTAATTGAATAAAAAGAACTATCAGCCAAATCATTCTTTAAGTCCTCTTAGCTTGAATGAAGGCCAGAGCTGATGATAGAAATTTGAAACAAGAACAGGACAATATTTCCAACTGAATAGAGGATAGCAGCTCACTTTGAGAAGAAGATAATGATTAGGACTGGTTGCATATGATTTTACTGCATAGTATTTGGTTGGGATTGCCTTTTTCCTTTTTCTGATCTAGAATCACAGCATCTTACGTTGACAGTTGACGTGATTTGTGGCAGTTGTTTTCTTGCTTGGCTGTGGCTAATGGGGTGATTCATCATTTCCATGGAGTATAAGGGATACTATTGCATGAATGCATTATGAAAAATGTATCTTATTTATAAAGATTTGAAACACCAAAAATCTTACATCTATACACTCTAAAATATGTCCTTCTAGCTGTTAGTCATGATCTCTTTGGATGTCATTGTGTTGTAGAGGGTTGGGCAGGGGAACAGGCTGTGGAGGTTGAGGTGGGAATGGTACCAGGCCTAGAGTTCCAATGTTAGCAGTATTTGTTGGCTATGGATTTCATATTATTTAATCTCAAGACTGTAGAATAGCACTATGATTCTAATATTTTAACAACTAGTAGTCAGTTGTTTGAGCAGTGGTCTAAAAAATGTGGAAGACTATCAAACAATATTAGGCATCCAAGTAAATCATTTGTCATCCTGTGAGAATAGTGAATGTGGAACTATCCAGCAGTTTTAGTGAGTGTGATGTCTCCTCTAGTCACTATGGGACTATGGTGTGCCATTCTAGGACTGCCATCATTTTGATCTACTTGTATATAGCTAAAGGTTTTTGCAAGCTCCTAATCTTTTCTAGTAAGTTAGTTAATGTAAGAGAAACATGGATCTCTTGCATTACCTTTCATAGTAGATATGATCAGTTAATTAAAACCTATCCTATCATAGAAAATTTAAAATTCCCTCTCAATTAGGCATTCACTAGTTTAAGTATATCCTATATTCAGGTAAGGGGCTGGGATTTAGCTCAGTTGGTAAAGCGCTACTCTGTAGTCTCTAAGGTCCTGGGTTAGATCTCCAGCACCACAAAACTGGGAGAAGGATGTGGCAATCCTCTCCTGAGGCAATCCCCAAACAATCAGCCATTGAAAACCCTATGAGGGTCATTATGAGTCAGACATGACTTGATGGTACCTAACAACAACAACATATACAGATTAAGGTATGTATATTGCTTAGCATCTTATAAAACCCATTCACATAAATTGATTCTTTTGTACTCAAGATGTTTGTAAGTGCTGATTCAGGGGCTAAATTCAGGGAGTGTTTTCTACTATACCATGAAGCCTCCTTGATATTCAGCTTCCATTAAACCAAGTCAGCACATTGCCTAATCTCTTCACTCCTCATAACTTAAACAGTTCTAAAATTTGATTTTAAAATATACTTATGAAAATGTACACTTTTATCTTAGAATTCACTTCCCAGTTAAGAATCTTTTCCCCATTCATACACTGCTAATTCCTGTAAATTCTAATGGGAATTAAGCATATAAATCCTTTGCAGTTGGTAGACAGACTAAGAATCCTGCAGAGACACCATTATTGTTTGTAGCCTTCCTGTAATCCACTCTATAAATGGTTTGTTTTTTGTGTCATCTCATCAAATGAGTGAGAGATTCTTGCCGGGGTTTCATGAAGGTCTTACTGTGCTTGAGAAGAACATACATAAATTGACATTTGGTGAAGAGATGGACTGAAATTCTTAAATTACATCTATATTTGAAATGATGTTTTAGTAAAAAGTTAAGAAAGGTTGATGCATGCCAGTGTCACTCTCAAATTTGTACATATACACAAATGCTGGATATTTAATTTGCTCTTGAATAATTTTGATACTGCATAGCTTCACAGAGGCAAGATCTCTATGTTGATCATCTTTGAGTCCCTGATACCTAGAGTGGTTCCTGGCACCTGATAGGCACCATCAGTGAAATAAAAGAATCAATGTTTCCACTTAAAAAAAAAATCAGCAAAACTAAGAGTTATATGACTCATTTCCTTTGTATCTATTTTTCCCAATAAATCTTCAAGCACTGAGCCGGGTATGGTGGCGCTCACCTGTAATCTCAGTACTCAGGAAGCTTGAGGCACAAGGATAGACGTGAGTTTGAAGCCAGCCTGAGCTACATAGCGAGTTCCAGGACAGCCTGGGCTACACAATCAGACCCAGTCTCAAAACAACAACAACAACAAAAATCTTCAAGCATGTACAGTACTATACAAATAAATTGAGGACTAATGAAATAATGTCTTCCTTTCCCTCAGGAGCTATACTATACATTATGGCTAAAATCTTTTTCTTACAATATGTCCAAATAGTTCTCAAGAACAGCATGTTGTAGAAAGCCAGAAGTGAACATAAAAATGATGTACTATCAAAATAATTGAGAGATCAAGTTAAATGTCCAGTATGATGGTGAAGTTGACATCAACTCTGAGCTTTTTTGACTTAATCACTTTGAACATAGTCTGTAATAGATTAAAAATATGCATAGTAGACCAACCTATTGATACTCTAGGATGAAGGGATATGAAAGCTGACTTCAAATTTACCCTAGCAAGACCTGAGCTTCCTAACAACCATGAACTGACTAGATTTATTCAGTTTTAGAGGAGAACCTTTAGTAATATTTGCCTAGTTTTCATGATTTATAAATTAATTTTAAGCACATAATTTCATTGTATCATTCTCTCTTCAATATAAAAAAGAACCATGTTGAGAGATACAAATAGTTAATATAGACAGTCTCTGACTTATGATGATTTGACATACAATATTTTGTCTTAATGATGATGCAAAAGTCATATGTATTCAGTAGAAGCCATACTTTGAATTTTGAATTTCCATCTTTTCCTAGGCTAAAAGTTTGCAGTACATACTCTTTTGGGATGCTGGGCAGTGCCATGGAGCAGCAGCTCAGTCAGCCATTGGATCACAAGGGTAAACTACCAATACTCTATGATATACTGTGTTGCTATCAGTATGTGAGGTGAATGCACTTTTTACTTATAATATTTTCAACTTATAATATGCTTATTAGGATGCTTCCCATCATTAGCTGAGGAGCATCTGTAGTTATATGGTGCTTATAATGTGACATATTTTGTTCTTTCCATTTATTAACTTGTTTGGCTTTCATAAAACTCTGTAAGGTAGGTTCCATAATTCCATTTTACTGATGAGAAAATCCCCTTTAATTGAGGCAAACAGAGGTATAATGAGTTGTTAAGGTCAGTGGGAAATTTGGCATTTGTCCTAAGTTTCTTATGTAAAGAAGTGGTAAAACCAGACACTTAATTTGTATTTTTCTGACACTACATGTTATATCCTTTCAGAAGGCCATAGTGCTTCTAGAGTGAATCAATACTGTCCATAGATATTTAACACGAACTACATATGTACTTTAAAATTATCTAATACTCAATAAAAAAGTTAAAAGAAATAGGTAAAACTAGTTTTAATAATATACTTTATTTAAACCAGTATATCCAAACTTTTATCATGCCAACATATAATCACTAAAAAAGTATTAAAGAAATTATATGTATATATATATATATATATATATATATATATATATATATATATATATATATATATATATATATATATATATATATATATATATATATATATATATATATATATATATATATATATATATATATATATATATATATATATATATACATATATATATATATATATACACATATATGTCTGCCTGCAGCTGTAGTCCCGTGGCATCTGATCCCGTCAGATCTCGGAAGCTAAGCAGGGTCGGGCCTGGTTAGTACCTGGATGGGAGACCGCCTGGGAACACCAGAAGCTGTAGGCTTGGGAGAAGGACCTGGCAACCCCCTCCCAAAAATCAATCTGCCATTGAAAACCCTATGAACAGCAGAGAAGCACTGACAATAGTG
>VMDO01024025.1:0-30496 GCA_007922755.1 Pedetes capensis
CCTTACGACTGGGTCAGCACGCAACTTCACATTAAATGGAGAAAAGATTGAGGTTGTCCAAGATTTTACTTTGCTTGGCTCTATAATCAACACCCGTGGAAGCAGCAGTCAAGAAATCAAAAGACGCATTGCTCTAGGAAAAGCTGTGGCAAAAGATCTCTTTAGAGTATTGAAAAGCAAAGATGTCACATTGAAGACGGAGGTGCGTCTGACTCATGCCATGGCATTTTCAGTCACATCATATGGTTGTGAAAGCTGGACATTGAACAAGGGAAATAGGAGAAGAACTGATGCTTTTGAATTGTAGTGCTGGAGACATCTATTGAATATACCATGGACTGCCAAAAGAACCAACAAATCTGTCCTAGAAGAAGTACAACCAGAGTGCTCCTTGGAAGCAAGAATGGCCAAACTGTGTCTTACATATTTCGGACATGTAGTCAGGAGAGAACAATCCCTAGAGAAGGACATCATGTTTGGGAGAGTGGCAGGTCAACGCAAAAGAGGAAAACCCTCCACCAGATGGATTAACACAGTGTCTGCAACAATGGGCTTAAACATAAATAAGATCATTTGCCTGGCACAGAATCGGCAAGTGTTTCGATCTGCTGTACATAGGGTCACTATGAGTCGGACTCGACTCGACGGCACCTAACAACAACAACAATACCCAGACCAGATCCCGGGGTGAAAAGCCCTTTCACTTCATGTCCCCCAAATTTTCCCTGTCTTTCTGCCCTGACTCAAACCCCAAACCTGCCCCGTTCTTCCCCTCCTCCTCCTACTGCGCATGACGGCTCTCTGCAAGAGCTGGGTGTCTCATGTAGCACTTGGCCGTCCATATGTCCTGGTCCTATGTTCATTGGTTCAACCAACTGCAGACTGAAAACGACTGGAAAAAAAGCCGGGTACCCTGGTGCACACTTGTAATCCCAGGCCTCAGGGGGCCAAGGCAGGAGGATTGTGAGTTCAGGGCCAGAGGCAGCCTGCCTACCTAGTAGGACTCACCCACAAAATAAAAAAATAAAAAATAAAAAAGGGGGCGAAGGATGCAGTTCGGTGGTAGGGCGCTTGCCTAGCATGCACAAGGCCTGGGCTTCAACTCCCATTCCTGCCAAAAAAAAGTTACAAAAAAATTGTCTGTACCAAACATGTGCCGATGTTTGTTGTCATTATTCCCTAACCAGCACCCTGTTGTTGTTGTTAGCTGCCTTCGAGTTGGTGTCCAACTCATAGCGACCCTACGTACAACAGGTGAAACAGTACTGTTACTGCTTCTCTGCTCTTCATAGGGTTTTCAATGGCAGATTGGTGTTTTTGGGAGTGGGTTGCCAGGTCCTTCTCCCAAGCAGTACCCTAGGTGTAACTATTTCCATATCACTTACCTTGTAGTAAGTATCGGTCACCTGGAGATGATTTAAAGGATACTATAGTTGGTAGGGGGCTGGGATTTAGCTCAGTGGGTAGAGCGCTGCGCTGCAGTCTCTGAGGTCCCAAGTTCGATTCCCAGCACCACAAAAATGGGAGAAGGGCCTGGCAATCCACTCCCAAGGCAATCCCGAAGCACTCAGCCATTGAAAACCCTGTGAGGGTCGCTATGAGCCAGATACCGACTCGATGGCACCTAACAACAATAGTTGGTAGGGGCTGGGATTTAGCTCAGTTGGTAGAGCACTGCTCTGCAGTCTCTGAGGTCCCGAGTTCAAGTCCCAGCACCACAAAAATGGGAGAAGAAAGTGGCAATCCACTCCTGAGGCAATCCTGAAACAATCAGCCACTGAAAACCCCGAGGGTCGCTATGGGTCGGACATGACTTGACTGCACCTAACAACAATAACAACAGTTGGTAGAATGCTGCTCTGCATTGAGGTCCTGGGTTTGATCCCCTGCACTACAAGAATGGGAGGAGGACTTGGCAACCCACTCCCAATACAATCCCGAAACAACCTGGCATTGAAAATCCTATGAAGAGCAGAGGCCGGGCGCAGTGGCGCACACCTGTAATCCCAGAGGTTTAGGAGGCAAAGGCGGGAGGATGGCAAGTTTGAGACCAGAGGCAGTCTGCATAATTTAGCAAGACCTTGTCACAAAAAAGTAAAAACAAACAAAAGAAAACAGAGCAGCACTGACAGAGCCGGGCATGGCACAGCGTCAGGGAGTGTTTCATTCTGTTGCACATAGTCGCTATGATTTGGACCTAATCCGATGCCACTTAGTAGCAGAGGGTGTGTAGATCCTATGCGAATACTATGCCATTTTATTTATGTATGTTTTGTATTTATTTTTAGACAAGGTCTCCCTACTCCCGAGTGCTGAGATTACAGGTGTGTGCCAACACAGCTGGCTCTATGATGACGTTTTATTTAAAGGACTTGAGCAAGGCCGGACTTCCATGTCGTCAGGGGTCCTGGAAACAATCTCTTCGAAGGGCTCACCATTTTGAATCAAAGAAATGAAAGGCAGAACCCCTGACTGCCCGTTCTCACTAGGCCACTACGCCCGAGACACACAGAGGTACGTGAAGTACTCGGGAAAGCACTGGGTGACTGCGGTGCTCTAGACAGCAGCCCCGCGACACTGGGACCCCACCACTGCCTTCCCGCTCTTCTGCCAAGGAGCGAGCGGAAGGCTGGACTCTGCCCCATGCTGAAAAGCCTGTCCTGAATGGGAATAGGCAGACTCTCATTTAAGGTTTTTTTGGGTTGGAGCCAGGGGCTTGTGCATCCTAAGCAAGTGCTCTACCACCGAGCCACATCCCCACCCTGGAGTAGGCAGATTTCACTGGCAAAGGAGCCGAGAACAAAAACCCCCAACCCGTGAATACTTCGAAAATGCCTAATGTAATACACGAGAACCTTGTGTACAGCTGTTGTATCCATCTTAGCCAATAGGAGGATCAAATCGCCTGAAAATGGCTTTCATTATTATTATTTTTTTGTGGTACTGGGGATTGAACCCAGGGCCCTGTGCTTGCATGCTTTGCAAGTGCTGGACCACTGAGCTGCACCCCCAGCCCATTTTTATTTATTTTTTACTTTTTGAGACAGGGTCTCGCTAAGTTACATAGACTGCCTCTGGTCTCGAACTTGAGATCCTCCTGCCTCTGCCTCCCGAGCCGCTGGGATTACAGGCATGTGCCACCGCGCCCGGTGGCTTTCATTAATTTTTGAGACAGGATTTCTGCTATGTAGCTCAGGCTGGCCTGAAACTTACCATCTCTCTTAGTTTTAAAAAATTATTTTTGGTGGTGTTGAGAATGAACTCGGTCTAGTGCACAGCAGGCAGCCACTCTACCGCTGTACTGCACTCCTGGCCCCTCCTAATTTTATTTTTGAGACAGAGTTTCCATGGTGTAGCCCACGTTGGCCTCAAGCTCACGATCCTCCTGCCTTGGCCTCCTGAGCGCGGCATTATAGGCACGAGGCACCACGCCTGACCCTGAGGGCCTTTTAATGATGGGATGAATCAAGATTGTGGTCCAACCGCAACTGGATTGGGGAACAGTTGCCATCCTGGCCCCCGCCTCACATAAGACCCGGAGGTTTCCAGGGGACATGAGAGCTAAGCAGCAGCACGGTAGCGTTCTTGGGAAAACGTACGACCAACGCATTTTGTCAGTTTCATTGGGTATTGCTCAACTGACATCTTCTTTTTCTTTGATCATAAAAACACCCAGGAGTCATTCACTCACATTTTGATGAGACACCTACCATTTACGAAGCAATGAGGAAGCTCTGAGATAGCCGAGGTCTGCAGGGCCTTGCTCAGCTGAAAGGAAACTGGTCTGTGGAGGAAACAGGGAGACCGCATTGCTTTAAATCGTACGCTTGCCCCGAGAAGGTGGAGAAAATCAGGCTGCCTGGGCAAACGGGCGATCAGCACAGGTGCTGAACAGGGAACCCCAGGCCTCAGCAGTGAGGCCCTAATCCATGCAAGGCCGACATCACCGGGGAGTCACCAGCCCCGCAGGGTCACAGAACAGCAGCGAGCCTCCTGCCTCACCCTCCCGAGGGCTGGGGTACATTCCCGTGGGACAGGCAAAGGAAAACCCAAGTCAATGGAAGCACTGGCCCCCCCAGACACTGCCCAGTGGGGGCGGGCTGGGGGCTGCTGAGTCCCTCCCTAGGCTGGTGGGGGAGGGGAAGAACGGCTCGCACTTCTCCTGGGGCGGCCTGGAGTGGCCTCTCAGGATCCCCTCGCCAGACATTCACTACCAGCTCCTCTCAGGAATCTACTTTCAGCTCTGAGGCTTGGGTGGGCCCTGCGGGCCTCCCGGCAGCCACTCAGCTTGTCCCCTTCTTCTGCTCCCCTGGATTGCTTATGACGCGATCCTTGGTTTGAGTATCAGAGCACCAGGTACTCTAGTGCCCAGGGGCCATGACTATGTGCCATGACAATGGTGGTGGGCGGCAGGAAGAGCACAGCCAGCATCAAGCAGGTGCCAAGCTGGGAAACAGAAGCAGGAGCGTGCCCGTGCGGGCGCACACCAGGCCAGGGCCCCAGACTGCACGAGGAAGCCTCCACGTCTCCGTTTGTGTCTGAGATCCCTTCCCTGCCTCCGGTGGCCCCTGACCTACTGATGCAAGGAAGCAGCCGGGCCCCCGGGGCAGAGGGTGGGACTCCCGTCTTCCGGGACGAACACCCTGATCTTGCACTTTAGCCTTCTTATGTTATGAACTGAGTTCCGTATCGTGACTTCCAGCCAGTGACAGAGCCTCCAGCGCATCAGCCTAGAGCGTGAGCCAGGCCGGCGGCAGGCAGCTTCCTGTGTAACTGTGGCTTTTCCTCAGCACTCTTTATTGGCAGTGGAAAATGCTTCGGTACTTTATTGAAAGAAAGCAATAAATAATACTGTGATAAAAATAGTTCAAAAGTAGACTGTACATAATTTGTTACATAATCAGGAAGTTCACAAAAGATTAATAGAAAAACAGAATGGTGACAGTGAATTGTACAAGTGAATTAAAAGCAGAAAGCAGGTGTAAGAAGACATGCTGCCTCTACCTATGTATCAGCTGCATAATAAATAACGCACCATGACCTGACTCATTTCCTGCTGGCTTTTTAATACACCATTTCAAAGGCAAACGTTGCATTTGCTACTTATACAATCCAAAATGGCTCTACCATCAAAATCTAAAAATGTGCGGCTGGGTTCATTCTTTAAACATGTGTACAAACAAATGTAAAAAGATGATTTACATAAGAAACGTAAGGCCTTTAATAGAGTCGCAAGGCTTCTCTCTCAGGGGCTCCTGCATGCACCTGCTCCGCACGATGGCCGTCCGTGAGATGAGCACGCAGCGCCGCGTGGTTGGTCCTCGAAGAGCAGCTGGAGGGGCCTGTCTGCTTCCAGGAGGGGCCCCCTCAGCTCTGCTGAAAGCACAGCTCCCAGCCATGGCTTCTAGTCCGTCTCTGGAGACAGCCGCCCGCGTCCAGAGACGCGCTAGTGCTAAGGGACGTGCATCGTGTTCTGAAAACCATTCAGTCCCGAGCCTGTTAGAAGCTGAGGTTTCTTGCTAGAAAAAGTACAATTAAGGTCAGTCATTCGAATGCGACAAGAACTGCCTGCAATCAGGTCTGCCTGTTTCAGAATGATTGTTGCAGAGCTAGGAAAAGGGTACTGCGCGCTGCAGTGTCACGATGACTATAAATGTAGCAAAATCCTTTCCTCTGTCATGGTTTATCATTAAAAAATTAAACAGTGATAATTACAATAAATGCATAATTTACAAAAGCCCTATATTTGTTCATAGGATTTTTACATACAAGCATTACAGTACATTCATTTGAAAGACTAAAATTAGGTATAAGAACATGAGTTGATTCAAAAGGATATTTATAGCCTGGATATACATGAAAAAGTAACTGTATAAATGAAGAGCCGTAAGTTTCCATAAATATAAGAAACATTAAATTCTAAAATATTTTCTCTATGGTATTCATGAATTCTTCACTAATTAAAAACTCTGTAATAAAATATCTTCGGGTCCATATAACAAGTATTAACAGATTAAAAGATTCCATTGAATTCTAAGATGGCGTCTCTGTTGGATTCAAACGCTGCGTGATCATCTGTAGAAGTAGTGGGGGTAAACTGGAAAATAAAACAACAGAAAGCCTCTCTTAACGCAAGTCCCCCCATGCAGGGGCGTAGCCCTGCAGCCCCATCCAGTCCCACCCGCGGCCGCTGCTTCCTGGGCTGCCCCACACCGTGGGCGCTTCCCAGGCGGCCTCTGTGTCTAGAAGTCACCGACCCAGATTTTGGCCGGGATGCCCACCCTGAGCACAGCAGGCAGAACTGCAGCTGGGCCCAGCGGAGGCTCCGCAGCTCCGGAAACACGCGGGCCAGTCACAGCAAGGCAGCATCCCATGTTTAATTACCCACACCTCTAAATTGGAGGCTGAGCGTGCCACGACCAGCCAGCCTCGTGGCACCAAACGGGGTGGCTGAGGAGCCGCAGAAGCATGCCGAGGTGGAAGAGGCTGCCCAGCTCTGCTCCCAGCTCCCGGTGGCTCCCCTCCCTCCCTCGCGGTGGCTCTCCTGCCTGCCACCACCAATGGGAGCAGCAGAGTGAGCCGGCGTTTTTCAGTTCATAGACAATGAGACACGCTCATCTCTCCATGATCAACTGGAACAGCAGAAGCACCGTGAGGGGTGTGGGGAGCTGCTGTGTCTCCTTTTTTTTTTTTTTTTTTTTTTTTTTTTTAGCAGAACTCAGGGGTTGAACTCAGGGCCTCGCACACCTTTTGGAAGTGCTCTACCCAGTGGCTGCACCCACAGTCCATCCTTTACTTTGGATTTCAACACAGGGTCTTGCTATGTTATACAAGCTGCCTCTGGTCTCGACCCTGTGATCCTCCTGCCTCAGCCTCCCAAGTCACTGGGATCACAGGTGTGGGCTGCCACGCCTGGTTTGGTCTGTCCTCTTAAATCCCCAAGGAACTATGGTTGGCCTAGATCGACACTGCAGCGCCACCCCTAAGGCCGCTGTCCTTGGGCGTAATCTGTGGGGCTTGCGCTGCTCTACTCACCGACAGGAGGTTCTAGCAGGAGTAAGTCCTGACTGTAGCAGAATCCAACCTCTGCGTTCCTGATACATTGCCTGTTTCGACAACCACGAGAGGAAGCGTGCAAACAGCGTGCAGTTAGTCTTAAAACATCACACAAGGACACAAGACACACATTTCCACACCTACGATGGCACGTGCTGAGGGACCTGAGGGAGCCTGCTGGGGGTGGGGGGGTGGTAGCCAGGGCAAGAGCAGTCACTGAAGGGTGGCCCAGAGCGCACCCCCTTCTCCTCATGAGCCACGGACACACTGGCCATTAGCTCTGACCCATGACAATGATCTCAGGATGTGCGTGTGCACAAAGGACAGCTGCTCAGAGCAGTTTCTCCTGACGCTGCTTTTCAGAGCCTCGGCCGCTCCCTCCTGCCCTGGTCCTGCATCTCCAGCCAGTCTGAGATGAGCATCCATGTGGCCCAGGGGGAGGGAACCTGTGCCCTGGGGAAGGGGAAGGTGGGGAGGACAGGACAGAAGCACAGGCTCAGCTTCCACCAGAGGAATGGAGACCACTGGGTTTTGATTCTTTTTAAAGAAACACCGTGTGGCCCAATGACGAGCTGGGGAGGCGCTTTCAGACGTCTGTGCGGGCACCTCCTTCCCACAGGCACGCTGGGGGCACCTTCGGCACCACCCTGCCACAGCTCTAGAAAAGACGCTGAGGCAGCTGGCACTGCGAGCGAGAACAGATAATCTCTGTAAACCCTCCCGATTCTAAAGCCCAGGAGACCTGCTGGAATCTGCCTCATACTCACTCACTTAAAAAACCATTAAGATAATGCACCTTACCAGGAATCTGCCTAAGCCACTTACGAAGGTAAAAAATAAAGGCTTCCGCATAATATATTCCCGCACCTTTTTCTAGGCGTATCTTCAATTCATCTAAACTCTCACTCTTGATACTGCTATTAATATTTACAGAGGAAATGTGATTTACAATGAGGGAAACAGAAAGTGGAGGGAGAGAGGAAAACAAGAATACACTCATTTAGACTCCTCCCTAGTTGAGAGATTCAGCTGAAGGCTGAGTCATGATTAACATTTGTAAGAGTTATCCGAAAGCTCCTTGGGGGAAAGATGCTTTTTTTTTTTTTTCCTGGAGTTTCTCCTTTAAGTAAATTATTAGCCTCTAGCAAAAGAAAATACAGCTTTATATCCAAAATGCTATTCTGGTAAGCTATCCTAACTGAAAAGGTTCCACTTAGTAAAATTCTCTATCAGTGTACCTTTTCTGGTTCTTTGTTGTTATCGTTTTTTTAGGCAGGGTCTTACAGCCCAGGCTGATCTTGGGCTCACAATCCTCCTGCCTCTGCCTCCTGAGTACTGGAATTATAGGCAGGGGCCACCATATCCTGCTCTTTGATTCTTATATAGGCAATTTAGAGCAAAATCTACTTATAGGAGGTGCTAACAATAGCAAAAAAAACTCCCCAAAAACCTCCCATAAACCCCATCAGCACAGTTTCAAGCCCACTCACTGCCCTACAGCCAACCTGTCTGCACCTATAAGGAGAATGAAGGAGGCTGAATGTCACCGTGAGGCTGCCAATAGCCACACGGCCACAGTGACAGAAGCTCAGGACTCACTAGCACCATGTGAATGGCTTCTTTAACCATCACAACCACCCTGTGAGGAAGACACTGTGGTGATGTCCACTTTGCATCTGGGGAAACGGAGGTGCGGAATGGCTCGCTGAAGATCACGCACCTCCTAGCAGCAGAGTCAGATTCAAACCTAGTCTGGCTCTTGATTCTGTGCAGTCTCTGTCACCAGATGAGCACCGGGTGAGAGCTGAGACCTGCCAGGAGACCATGGTCCTCTCTGGACCAACTACACTTGCGAATCCAAGTGGTTGTCGTAGAAGACACCTCAAGCCTCACAGAAACCCGCTACCTCGCCATCTCTGACTGGAACGTCAGCGGGGCTGCCTGGCTTCCCTCCTACCCTCTCATAAGTGACAACACGGAAAGGGAGCAGCCAGAGGGAAGTAAGAAAGGAAGGGCAGAGCTCGCACAAGGTGGGAACTCTTACTCAAAATGGACTCGGTCACTGTGGAGGAGGCCGAGGGGTAAGTCATGTGGCTTGAAAGGCCACCCTGGGGTTCTGTTACTGAGCTTGCCAGTGCTGCCTCTCACATTCCCACGCTCACAAGCACAGGGCCCACTTCAGCCCTGAGACAGACAGGTGCTAAGCCTTATTAGTTGGGAGAATAGGCCAAGAGTTAACCAGACACAGATTTGTAAAAAATCTATTATTGTTGTTAATCTTTAATAAACAGATGTCACAGTTAATTTTCAGACATTTACACCCGGGCATGCCACCACGTTCAAATGCCTTGTAACACAGAGAATGGACCCTCTGGGTGACCCCCAGCAGGTGGCGGTCACAGGGCCTACCACATACCGTCCATCTGCATCTTCTTTGGCTGCATAGAGGGTGAAGACATAGAAGAAGTAACCCGGAAATTGGCAGGGAGTGTCTCTGCAGACCCAGCAGCGAGGCCACGGATGTCCTTTGGTCTGAACTTTTTTCTCCATGAAGGTGCTCTCCTAAAGCTTTTATCATCATCCTGGCGGAGTAAAGACCAGAAAATAATCTTCGCTTTAAAAGACAGGCACACCAGTAGAGTTGACCATCCTTCAGAATGACAGACGACCCACTACAGTGCGTGGGCTGATGTGACTGACGCTGGGTCTAACAGCCCCTGGGCGATGCATTTACACTCACGGTGTACACGCTAATTCTGTGCAAGCGCTCATCCAATCACCAACAAACGCCTCCACAAAGGCTTGTTACACTAAAACATAAAGCCACTAGCAAAAGAAAAATGCCTATTCTTCCTTCCTTAAAAAGGACACTGATGACCCTGGTTATGTTCCGGGTACGGCTTGTCCTTGTCACCAGCTACACGTTAATTCCTTCCTGGTGATCCTACTAGAATGATCCTTCAGCGTGGAAGGGGGCACGGTGACCCTCCTGTGGGGCCACTGGAGAGAAAGAATGGTCCAGGGTGCCAGGAGACGCGTTCCCCCCACCCGATAGCACGCTTCACTTCTTGTCTTGGGGAAATCATTTTCTTGGTACGTGACACAGTTTTATGTGTCTTAAAAGCAGTTTTCAAGCCCTCAAAAGTCCTGCCTTACGCCATGATATTTCCAACAGGTGCTCTGTCTCTAGAGGTGACTTCTTTTGTCAAACTTAAGTTTCCTTGTGGTCCACTGAAGAAAATGCTAATGCGTGGGTGAATGAGTCGTGGTCTTCCATGAGGGGGTTACCACTATGTTCTTTAACATGCTTCTGAAGCCGCCCCTTCTCCTGAGCACAGGGGCTCTGGGGGAGAGGATGGCATCCAAGTTGCTCCCAAACACAACTTAGATTCTATTCCTAGGCTACAAACACTTTTATGCTGTGAAAACAATTTTCGAGGGGCATCAAAAATTAAACAGAACTGAAAACAAAACTGTTCTACTAAAATGTTACTTCTCTGGTTGGGTATGGTGGCACACGTCTGTTATCCCAGCAACTCAGGAAGTGGAGGAAGGAGGATGGCAGGTTCGAGGCCAGAGGCAGCTTGTACAACTTAGGGAGACCCTATCTAAAGATAAAAAATAATAGTAAAAAAAGGGCTGGGTGTGCAGCTCAGAGGTAGAGCACTTGCAAAGTGTGTGTGAGGCCCTGGGTTCAGCATTCCAGTACTGCAAACAAAATCAACAAAATATTGCTTTTCTAGGCTGGGGTGCACATGTAGCCCAGTGGTAGGGAATGTGCTTACCATTCACAAGGCTGCAAGTTTGAACCCCAGCACCACACACATATAACATGTTGTTGTTAGGTGCCGTCGAATTGGTATCCGACTCATAGCGACCCTCATAGGGTTTTCAATGGCTGACTGTTTCGGGATTGCCTTGGGAGTGGATTGCCAGGCCCTTCTCCCATTTTTGCGGTACTGGGAATTGAACTCAGGACCTTAGAGACTGCAGTGCAGCGCTCTACCCACTGAGCTAAATCCCAGCCCCACATATAACATATGTATACGTAATACACATCATAAACATTATGTATACACACACACACGTGAGTGTGTGTGTGTGTGTGTGTGTGTGTGTGTGTGTGTGTTGTTGTTGTTCTTAGGTGCCGTCGAGTCGGTATCCAACTCATAGCAACTCTCATAGGGTTTTCAATGGCTGACTGTTTCGGGATTGCCTTGGGAGTGGATTGCCAGGTCCTTCTCCCATTTTTGCGGTGCTGGGAATTGAACTCGGGGCCTCAGAGACTGCAGGGCAGCACTCTACCAACTGAGCTAAATCCCAGCCCAACATATATATATGTATGTATATATATATATATGAAGTCCATTTGGTAATAAATTTATAAGAGCAAAGTTCAACTTTTTTTTTTTGTCAGTACTTGGCGACTGAATCCAGGACTTCCCATATACACTGCAAATGCTCCACCACTGGGCTGCGTCCTCAGCCCCTTTTTTATTGGTTTCATTTTGAGACAAGGTCTTAACTAAGTTACACAGGCTGCTTCTGGCGTTGAAGTTGTGATCTTCCTGCCTCTGCCCCCCAGGTCATTGGGATTACAGGTATGCACATGTACCCAGCCAAAGTTCAACTACATTACCTCCACATGGTCCTAAATATAAAAAAATATTTACATTTAACACAAATTAAAAAAATATTAGTGGCAGACTGCTTGCCTAGCATATGTAAGATCCTGAGTTTGATCCCCAGCACTGCAAAAACAAATCAACAAAAAATAAAATAAACCTATTTAGCCTGAAAACTTACTTCATCAAATCTTCTGTCAGTCCCCATGACCAAAAGGTTGTTAAACTCTCGTTCCAAGACAGCTCGAGCCTGCAATAACCAAACCACCATCAAAACCTTCATCAATCTAACTTGAACGATGCTAGCACATTACAATTGTTTTTTAAACCAAGACTTAGAAAGTCACTGGTAGGAAAATACTGAGACATGATAACATTTAACTAGTATCTGATTGGACTTTAGGGAAGAGGGATCCATCATCTGGCAATTACAAGCAAGAGTATGCTGTATAGGTTGGTTGGGAGTATTGGTAAAAGATACAAAAGGTTCTTTAGATAGAAAAATAAAAATTTCCTGATTTTCAGTGTGCTCATGAGTCAAAAAAATAACATAAGGCAATTACCATAGAAGCAAAATAAATAAACCTTTCACTTGGCACACCTAAAAATATTTCCCTTTCACATAAGAACTATGTATGTATCACTTTTTACAAGCATATGGACTGGAATGAAAGAGTCTCTTGTTAATGTAAGACTCTCATGTTTGCAACAGAAAACAGAGGGATGATGGGCAAAAATGGTGAGAAGTTAAGCAGGTACTGATTTTGAACTGCTACAGTAGAGGTCAGTTATAGAAACAGACCACTGGCTGTCTGAGGTTAAGCCTTCCTCCATTGGAATAACTCGATGTCTGTAACAAGGAGAAGCCATTGAGGGAAGACAGGCAGGCGGCGTCGGCGGCGTCACCTGTGTGTTCTGCGTCGGGATCTGTAACAACAGTGCCAGTGCGTTGAAGTCGAACGTTTCATCTAAGGCCAGAAGTGCACCGTGAACGCCGCTCTCTATAAGGTTGTTGGCATATTCCTTAAGACCGATCGACAGGATCCAACGCATCACTCTGTCGTTGCTCCACACGAGCACATCTGTGAGAGGGTGAGACAACAGTGAAGGCAGCCTCGGAAATCCTCACCACACGCCCGGTAACGCACGAGAAAGGTTCCCTTGCAGACCCCTTGCAGACTGCCAGATGGGTGCCCCGGCCCTTCTCCGTGCTAAGGAACACCCTCTTCCAGGGCACAGAGAGGAGCGAAGTGCCAGCTACCCTGGTGGAGACTAGAACATGATGAGCGTGCAGGGTCCGCAGGGAGGAGCACTGTGAGAACTGAGCCCCTGACGCAGGTCCGGATGGCGCACATGTGGGCCTGGAGGCTCCAAGGTGCTGCACCTCACCACAGGTGGAGCCAGCCCAACGATCAGGACATCGTGCTCCATTCTGCGTAACCCGCCACTTCTCATTTCAAAACTTCTGTTCGTGTTAACATCTCACTCTCTCTCTCTCTCTCCCTCCCTTCCTCCCTCCCTCCCTCTCTCTCTCTCTCTCTCTCTCTCTCTCTCTCTGTCTCTCTCAATCTAGGGGTTGAACCCAGGGCCTCACACAGGCTTTGCAAGAGCTCTAACAGGAAGCTGCACTTCCGACCTGTTTAAAAAAAATTTTTTTTTAACTTTTGAAACAGGGTCTTGCTAAGTTACACAGGCTGCCTCTGGCCTCAAACTCACAATCCTGCCTCTGCCTCCTGAGTCCTGCTCCCGTGTGCCACTGTGCTTGGCTCCATGTTTTTCTCTTTTTGAAACAACGTCTCACCATGTAGCCCAGGCTGGCCTTGAACTTGCTGTAGCCTCCCGAGGGCGCAGCCATGTCCAGCTCTCCCATTTTAAAAAGAGAGAAACTTGCCGGGCACAGTGGCACACACTTGTAAAGGGCAGGAGGATTGCAAGTTAGAAACCAGAGGCAGTCTGAGTAATTTAGCGAGACCCTGTCTCAAAAAGTAAAAGAGAGAAGCTTAAAAGATACTCTCTAGCAATTAAGAGAGTTTGGAGATCTTTTCTTTCTTTCTTTTTTTTTTGGTACTGGGGGTTGAACCCAGGGCCTTGCGCTTGCATGCTCTGCAAGTGCTGGACCACTGAGCTGCACCCCCACCCCATTTTTTTTTTACTTTTTTTTTTGAGACAGGGTCTCACTAAGTTTCAGACAGCCTCTGGTCTCCAACTTGTAATCCCTCCTGCCTGTCTCCCAGGCCGCTGGGATTACAGGCGTGCACCACCACGGCCGGCTTTCAAGCACATTTTTATCTTTATGTTTTTCTGAATAAAAGGAGCCACGTAAGAATGGCTGGGCCAGTCCATGGGTGCCCTGGAGCAGTGTCTGCTGCCTGAACACTGCTCAGTAAGGCTCACTGCTTCTTACACTGCTGCTGTTACCAGCGACTTCCGGACTCCTTAGGGGTTCCACTCAGAAAAATGTCACAGAGGCAGATGACTGTCCCTGTCACCAGGAGGGGTGCTGAGTGAGGGACACTGAGTGAGGGACACCACAACAGAGAAGACCGGAGCAGCAGCCAGGCCCCGGTAGCCCAAGGCCTGTGTATGACTGAGACCCCTCTGCTGCCCGTGAGTCTCCCACTGAGGGCAAGGGGAAGGCTGCCTCTCTCTGGGGCACAGCTGCGCGCTGCTTTGTGCCTCCACACGGCCATGGTTTTCACACGTGGGTCTAGTGCGCAGGCGGCAGGGGCTGGCTCACCCTCGTTCCATGTAGCTCCGACAGGGTGGGGCAGCGCTTCCAAGAAAGCACATGCATGGTGGACATAAGGAAAGCAACACTCTGATGCCACAGACGGAGGTGCCACAAAGACATTCCTTCTCAACCGCCCTCCTGTCCCAGTGCCAGGCCTCCCTCGACACTTAAAACCTTCCCTGATTTGTTTTCTTGGGGCTGGGGTCAGGCCCAGGCCTCCAACGCCTGCTGAGAATCCTACCTCTAGGCCACGCCCCAGCCCCACCTGCAGTGAGGCTCCCAGCACAGGCAGCAGGAATGTGCCCCGTCCCACAAGCCAGGGGCACTCACCTTTTATTTCATTCTGGCTCTCTTCTCTTTTTCTTTCCAGTTCTTTTCGGTCATAATTTAATCTTCTCAGGCACATAATTCCACACTGGAAACTGTTTCTATTTACCAAAAAAGAAAAGACAAGAAGAAGAAAGATTAGAGCTGGGCAAGCCTGTAATGCCTGACTTGGGAGCCAGAGGCAAAAGGATTGCGCGTCTGAGGCCAGAGGCAGCCTGTGGCAATTAGCAAGACCCGAACTCCAACCATAAAAGATGGGCTGGGGGTGTAGCCCCTCCGATGAGCACTTGCAAAGTATGCGCAAGGCCCTAGGTTCCATGCCAGCCCCCAGAGCCTGCAAGAACTAAAAAACAAACAAATGCCAAGAGATTCCTTGGAGACGGCAGCCGTCACACACGCGTCCCCTAGTCACCAGGAAGCACGACTGCACTCACTCACCTGTGGAAGCTGTCCACCATTTTCAGCTGGCCCCGTAGGTCCTTCTTGGTCAGGTGGTCCAGCATCCTGGCATCCACAAGGCACTCCATGAAGTAGCTTCGGTACTGCGGGAGGCCCAGGCTGGGCAGCCACTCGTTGCCAATCCACTCGTGGTTCATATCCCCATAGGCAAGTGTCTGTTTCCAATTACAGGCCACATATTCAGAAAGCTAAACCCATGACAATACTGGTCCTTACAATTTCTAAGTAAGTGGATCTCTTACTCCCATCTTCTAAATTTGTTAGTAAAATTCCACACAAAAGGAACATCATTTAGAATCTAGGATTCAATTCATGATAAATTTTAACGTATTTAACAAACCACACTAAAATTGGAAATGTCTACGAACTCTTCTTCTGGAGTAGTTCTTAGCTCAGTGATGTGATAAGGAGTGGTCACGACTCATGAACAAGTTTGAAGGATCGACTGCACTTTACTCATTGAAGTGATCTCTGGCTGGCTTTGATTTCTGACACTCTATTCCCAACCGAAACATTTTCATGTCAAAATCAGTAAAGGTAATTAAAAATAGTTTTAAAACCAGATGAACCTAAGAGGACTGAGTGCAGAAACAGATAGACATACTGTTATAATCCCAAGACTTCAACATTCCTCTCCCAATAATTGCCTAAGGAAGCCCCCCTGCCAAAAAAAAAAAAGAAAGAAAGAAAAAACTGAGGAAGGACACAACCTGAAGCAGAACCATCAACCAACCTGACAAAGTATTATGTTAAAAGATGTGCCATCCAACAACAGCATATACTTTTCTTTCATTAGAGGGAGAGGGCAGGGTGTGTGGATGGAGGAAGGAAGGGGCTCTCGCCCTGTCACCCAGACTGGAGCACAGAGCTGTCCACAGACCCAGCCTCACTGCTGACCAGCGCATCATCTGGTGGCTCTCTGTTCCAGGGAGGCCACTGTACTGATGCCAAATTCAGTGTAGATACCTGATTGGCACTGTGCACTCCAGCCTCAAACTCCTGGGCTCAAGCGGCCCTGTTGCCTAGCTTCCTAAATCGCTGGGATTAAGGCATGTGCCACCACATCTGGCTTCGGAATACACCTGTCCATGCACGGTGCAGAGGACTGAACCCAGGGCTTCATGCATGCGGGTGCATGCCTGACAACTGAACTACAACACCAGTCTCTCAATATACTCAGAGACTGAAATCCCATGAAGTGTGTTCTCTGACCTCAACAGAAATAAATCAGAAGTCAATAAGCCAGGTGTGGTGGCACATGCCTATAGTTCCAGGTACTGGGTGGCTGAGCCCAGGAGGCCAGGCTGGGCAGCATTGAGACTGTCTCAAAAAGACAACTAAATAAGCAGGGTGGTGTGGTGAATGCCTGTGATCCTGGAAGGCTGAGGCAGGAGGATGGTGAATGTGAGGCCAGAGGAGGCCTGTGCGACTTGGTGAGACCCTGTCTCAAAATAAAAAAATAAAGAAGGGGCTGAGGGGCACCTCACCAACAGAGCACTTGCCAAGCCCACTCGAGGCTCTGGTTTTAACCCACTAGTACTGCAAACAAAACAAAACAAAAACCTAAAACAAACCCACCCAGATAAAGGTCTCTAAAAAACCCTCCAAACATTTGAAAATTAACATAATTAGAAATAACCCACCCAGGGGGGAGAAAAAGAAAAGCCTGGGGGAAAAGCTGGGCATGGTGGCACATGCCTGTAAACCCAGCCCCTGGGAGGCTGAGGCTACACAGCAGGTCCCATGCTTGCCTCAGCTACAGCGTGAGACACTCTGTAGGGGGGGAAGTGGGTGCCATGCACCTACCTATAATCCCAGCAAATCAGGAAGATGAAGCAGGAGGATCCTAAGTCTGAGGCCAGAAGGAGTCTGTGTAGCTTAGTGAGACCCTGTCCCAAAATAAATAAAAAAGAGGCTGGAGTTCAGCTCACAGGTGGAACGCTTCCCTAGCATGTGTAAGGCCCTGGGTTCAACCCCACAGTGCTGCAAAAAACCAAAACAAATCAACAATATGTGTATTAATATGGGGTGGCTCAGGAGTCACTCAGGAGGCAGAGGCAGGAGGATTGTGAATCTGAGGACAGAGGCAGCTTGCCTAACTTAGAGATTCTGATTCAAAATAAAAAAACGAAAAATGGGCTTGGGGGTGCAGCTCAGTGATTGACCACTGGCAAAGTACATGCAACACCCTGAATTCAAACCCCAAGTACTGCAAATAAGTAAGTAAATAAATAAGTAAATAAATAAGCAAGCTACCACGACAAGGGGGTTTTATTATCATAGAATGTAGGTTGGCTCAACATTTGAAAACAAAAAGTAAAATTTTCCCTGTCAAGAAACTGAAAAACCACAGTATCTTCAAAAGATGCAGAGAAAACACACAAGATTTACTGTTCATCTACAGGGCTCTCTGAATCCTAGCAATGGAAGGGAACTGCCTCCCTCCCACGTGAGCACGGCAACGGCGAGAAGCCAGGGCTGACACCGTGCTGTGCGGTGAAGAACTGTCCACTCTCACCACTTGTATGCATCATGGCAGTGAAGTCCTAGCCATTGAAATAAGGCAAGAAAAAGATCTAAAAAGCAAATGTGTTGGAAAAGAAATACAATTTCCATTGTCTACAGAGGACACAAATATCAGTGTAGAAAGGGAATCTACGAAATAGCTACTTGGTCTAAGTTGCAGGAATCAGATCAACGCATCAAAACGAACTCTAATTTCTAAATACAAAGGATGAACTGGAAACTGAGGTTGTATAAATATAATTTGTAAACTGGACACAGTGGCTCACTGTGTAGGCAGAACGATTGCTGGTTCGAGGCCAGAGGTAGCCTGTATCACTTAGCAAGATCTTGTCTCAAAATAAAAAATAAAAAATGGGCTGGGGGGGTGCAGCCCAGTGGTAGAGCACCAGCAAAGTATGTGCGAGGCCCTGGGTTCAACCCTAAGTACTGCCAAAAAATAAAAATATACATATAATTTGTACTGGCAATAAAGCCTATAAAATCCTTAGAGACATATTTCACAGAATGTGTGTGGTTTGTACAACGAAAATATGCATGTTGTATGGTTCTTTCTTTCATTTCCTTTTTTTTAAATACAGGGTCTCATTATATAGGTCAGGCAGGCCTTGAACTCATGATCCTCCTGCCTAGGCCTCCCAAGTGCTGGGATTACAAGAGTGTACCACCATGCCCAGCTGAAGAATGAAAACTCACAGCCCCCAGCATGTTCTGCCTTAAAACAATGGTTTCCAATCTAATTTATTTGTTCCCGTTAAGCTGCTAAGAATGTCTAACAAGAATGTTCAAATTCTAATAGGAAAAAAAAAAAAAGTTTCACTGCTTTCTCTAAACAACGAGTCAGAAATACACCGAACACTCTGGGTAGCCTTAAGGCACCCAGCAGTCTCGCCACGATTTCACGCTTCACTCACAGCACAAACACCCAAGGCTGTTTTCTGGCCTGCTATGTATTACTCAATGACTGACTGTTTCAGGATTGCCTAGGGAGTGGGTTGCCACGTCCTTCTCCCATTTTTGCTGGGAATCGAACCTGGAACCTCCGAGACTGCAGTGCAGTGCTCTACCAACTGAGCTAAATCCCAGCCTTGCCACTGAAAACCCTGTAAGGATTGCTATGACTCGGACTCGACTCGATGGCACCTAACAACAACAACATGTATTACTCAATGACAGAAGCAGCAAAGAAACTGTCTAGATAAAGAGTGGCATGAAGGAGTGCCCTCCTCGCCTCTGTTTGCTCAGGGATACTTCTAATGGCTACAGGTTCAGTCCCAGGAGACCCTCCTCTCCTTGGCTGGTGCGGCAGCCTCCAGAAGGAAGCACCAAAGGCCCTCACAGCGGGAGAGCCCTGGGGTAGAGACACCAGCACACACCACTGATTGTCGTCATTAAAACGGCAGCAAACCCTATCTAGCTTTGTAGTCAGTCAAATGTCAGCTCCAAGGCGCAGGGGCGACAAGCTTCTTGCTCACTGGTGGCTCCTGGCAGGTGGCACAGTGTCCACACAGCCAGCCCTCTTTTTACTTGCTTAGTGGAAGCATAAATGGTTCTGCCCACACCTTATCTTCTTCTGGAGAGTCCAGGGACAGCCAAAGTTCCCCCTGGTTGAGAGCTGGTCACCATGTGGCAGCAGAGGGAAAGCAGGCTGCACGCCTCTGCCTGGCAGAGCCACACTGCCCTGGTAACTGCCATCCTCTGCATGGCCCCTTCTTACCCGCACTTCCATCCAAAGAGTGGGTGCCTGTTGGAGATTTTTAAAATCTACCCCATAGCTAGGGTCCCTCATGTTAGCCTGAGGGGCTGACCCCTAGTTGACCCCATGGCCACATCTCACTCACTCACACCTACCCCTCCCATGGAGTGAGTGAAGATGGCGCCTGACCAGTCTGGCCTGCCTTAACTACCTTAATCCTGTTTGGCTATCCTTGGCATTTTCATTAGATAACTGTCCCTACCTGGCAGGTATGACAGTTTACCTGCTATACCTGTCAGGTGTGTGCCCTGATTGGCTAATCCCAACACGTGCCCCCCGTCTGGGACCCTATATAAGCAGGGCTCCTGGACCCCCTGGACCCCACCACTTCTCACCGTCCCTGAACTGCTACCTGGACCCCATCACCTCAACCAGCGCTCCCTACCCCAGCGGACTCTTCAAGCAAGCTGACGTGGTCAAGACCAGGGGTCCCAAAATGCCAAAGGCTACAATCAAGCCACGAAGAGCCTCCCAATTCCTCCTATCCCTGGGAAGGAGGGAGGCAGAGAAGGCGAACTGCGAGAGTCACGACCACCGGACCTCCAGCCCAGCAGAACACCGGCTGCTATAGCTGTGCCTTTAAGGCTGAGTTATTCCAGCACTCAGCCTGCAGCATTCCATGCTGCAGGCTTAGAGCCAGCACTTATAGCACTTGCTTAGGGGTTGCCTGCTTGTTGCACCCCACTTGGGGAGCACCCAATAAACCTTCCTTTCCTTTTTTCCTGCTGAAGGTCTCCCGAGATCCTTCATTGGCGCTACCGGCCATAACACCAACCCGGTCCAGTGGGTCCCCGATATCCACGTGGTATTTGGGCAAGGCTTTGACCTCTGCTGGGCCTGAGCCGAACCCCGACATCTTGGCGCCCAACGTGGCCCGGCAGAGGTCAGAGCCTTGCCCGGACAGGTGCCAAGCTGGTTTCACCTATACTCCATGTCCCTGATGCTGGCCAATTCCATGGGACGTGCTGAGGACGTTCTGCTGTGTCGTGTAAACCATGGAGATCTAAGTAACTATGAACTGCTGGCTCCCTGACTAATTCATGGAGGGCGCTTGTTGGTCCTGTGCCTACCCAGGCTAAACAACTTCTGGAGACTCAGCTGGTGGAGAGGTGCAGAATGCCGAAACAAAAACAAAAATAGAAACAAAACAATCTAATAGTTTTTTTGAAAAAGGGTGGCGAAGCTGGCCACGCGTCAGAAGGACAAATAGAAGGGAACGGCTGTTTCAGCCACCACCACATGACCAGGAAAATTCTGATGTGAAATGCTCTGTACTTTCTCTGGGTGGATGGTGACTCTCCTGGGCCCACAGACCTGTCCACTGCGAGTCTGCAGAACTGCAGGTCCACACCTGGAGTTGTGATGGCCTCTGAGCCCCACAGCATGGCCTCAGCCATGCTGGTGGGATCCGAGAAGGGAGCCAAGGTCATTTACCTGAGCTGCCTGAAGGGAGAGATTGCAAAATACTTGGGACAGAACTCTTTGTGAGCTGCAGAATTGGGGAGCTGAAAATTCAAACATACATAAAGCAAGAAGAGGCTTCATTTCTGACAATTCTCTTAGTAAGATGTTTAAATAGACAAAGTATTAGGATAGTACTTAGTAGAATACTCACACAAAGACACAGAGGAAAAGGCACTATGCCAACTTTCAGGCTTAAAAATTTATTTCACGAGTAGATCTTGTAACTAAAGTTAACCCAGCAGGGAGTTATATGTCCATCACCTCAGGCACTGCCTAAGCTGGGGATTTGTATAAAAGATTCTATGTTAAGCCAAGCAACATATGTTAATTAAAAATAACTACCAAGGCTCCACATGAGAAATGTTCAAAATTGTCCATGAGACGTATTCATTGGTCCTATGCTTTGCTTGACCAATGCTTTCAAATCATTAACAGTACTATGAGCAAATTAAGATGGTAAAACATCCGGAAAAGCAAATCAGGTTTTCCCACTCCAGTTGCTTTTTGTTGCTACAAACAGAGTGAAGAATATAGTATAGAAAGACTCCAACCTGAGCCCAGCTTCCCTCCTCATCTTCCTGATGTTACGTGGTTAGGAATGCAAAAGAACAGAACTATTAGTATTGGTGAGCTGTGGGGATGCAAGCAAATTAACTCTGCGGGGAAGGCGGAGTTTGACTGAGTGAAGATGTTCACAGTACCAAAGCATCATGCAGAAATCATGCAAAACCAACAGTTCCAGTGTTTCATGCAAGGAGCAGATTCTTTCCATGCCAAGCACATCCGTAAAAGGAGAAGTCTGAGGTTACACAATACGGTAACATCTTTTCCAAGGGAGAGAGAAATGACGTCTATACTAAACAAGCAAGTCAACCCACTTTAAGGTCCAAAAAAAACTAAAGCAACCCGTAAATTCTACTTTGCACATTCAACTTAAAAAAAAAGAGTACTCATCCGAAAGAAGGGAATGTAAAGTAACTTTTTTTGTTTTGTTTTTAAACAAAAAGGCAAAGGACCCAGACGGTCTGATGCCGCAAACACACCGCGGAGCACGAGCTGCGGGGAGTGACTAACCGTTTGTGGCGTGGCTGCCAGCGTTTCCATCTCTTCGTGTGTTAACCAGACATTTCCTGTGGTCTAAGGTGACCCCAGTACACCAGCCACATCCGGGGCCAAGGAAGCATGACAAAGAGGAGAGGGGCACATACATAAGCCACAGGCACAGAGAGGGAGCCCTGAGGCAAAGGCCATTCTTCCCAGAAAATGACAGAACATTAACACAAGCCCAGCCCCTTGTAACCAACAGCCACGCCCTGTTCACAGTGTGGTCAACAACACAAGAATAGCACGTGATTTCCAGAGCTCGGGTGCCACGCTTACCCTTGTAGTACGTAAATCTGAAGGAGAAAAACATATTTTACACTTCTGAAAACGCTGAATATTTCTCCTGCAACTACTGATTCAATATGTATTTAAAACAATCTTCCTGGGCTGCAAGGGTAGGTCAGTGGTGAGCGCTTGCCTAGCACACGCATGGCCCTGGGTTGGACCTTCAGCACGGCAAAAAGAAATCCCCAAACTCGGAGAGCGGCCTCACCTCCAGAGGACCAACAACAGAGACCACAGCTGAGGCTCCTTGCTGGCCCCGACGAGGTGCGCCAGCGCTGGGACAACCAAAGCCGGGGGAGGCCAAGAGGCCCGGGCAGGGCGCAAGCCACAGGGCTCTGTGAACTGTGGATATTGCCCCTCAAGAGCCAGACTCAGAGCGCTCGCCTGCCCACTGTCCAAGTGCACAGCCTGCGCCTGGTGTGGAGAGCCAGCCTCGGGCGCCAGCTCCTTCTACGGGGATGCTGGAAAGGCCGCCCCAATGAGAAGCCACTTAGGAACAGCCTGGACCCCGCTTCCAGACTCCACTGCAAAGAGAGCTCCCCGAGCCCTGGGGAAGGGTGAAGATCCCCTGTTTATTTCCATCATTCTTTCACTAAAAGGGAAAAAACAGAAAAAACTTCACTGCTTTTTTTTTTTTTTTTTTTTTTTGTAAATCACTTGAGCCCTGGGTCAGGCTTTGGCTTGCTACTCGGAAATCTGTCTATGAGCCTCTTCAAGTCTTTCCGTCCAGAGTGGACTGGAGCTGGGGGCGGAATCAGCACAGCGCCTCAGCTTTGCCAAGCAGCAGCTGGCCTGCCCTCATCCCTCATTATTGCTCTTGTCAGAATAACTTTTAGAGTTCTTTTTTTAAAACTTAAGACAGAGTCTTACTATGTAGCCCAGGCCAGCCTCGAACTTGAGATCTTCCTGCCTCGGCCACCACAATCACTGGGACTATAGGCACACGCCATCGCACCCAGCCTCCCCTTAGGTTTTGTAGGAAAAAAAATACTATCTGCTGAGAGGGGGGAGTCCGAGCTCTGAAGGAGTGGGCGCAGTGGGTGGTCAGCCATCACCTTACTCCCGTCACCCGCTGCACTCAGGGGGTGCCTCCACGCTGCCCAGGAGACCTAGCACTCTGAAGGAGACACAGACACCGTGCTCCTCGGGTCCTACAGACACGTTAAACAGTATGGGTGAGTCTCACAGAACGGTGACAGGAGAAGCTGGGCACAAGAGAGAAGGCCTGGTGCCGCCCCATTTCTTCTTCTTTCCTTTGTTTTTCACAAACCCTTGTGTGGAGGGCTCCCTTCCAGTAGGTCACAGTGAGGGAGCTGCTCTGCTGCATACGGAACCCTGGCCCAGAAGCAGGCAGCTACGATGGCTCAGTCCAGGTTCGATGTGAGCGTGTGCTGCGTGATGGGAGCTCAGCCTCACTGCTGGGAGGCACGCGCACACCAGCTCCTGGCTCACGGAGACAACTGTGTGCTCTTTAGGGAAGGAGCACAGGGGGCCCTGAGCCTTTATAGTTTAATGTTGTTGTTGTTAGGTGCCATCGAGTCGGTATCCGACTCATAGCGACCCTCACAGGGTTTTCAATGGCTGACTGTTTCGGGATTGCCTTGGGAGTGGATTGCCAGGCCCTTCTCCCATTTTTGCGGGGCTGGGAATTGAACTTGGGGGCCCCAGAGACTGCAGCGCAGCGCTCTACCCACTGAGCTAAATTTCAGCCCCTTATATTTTAATAGACATGGAAAAACCTTTATACTATATAATTTGCTTAAGTATCCTTTCGTACAGTGCAGATGCTCATTATTCACTTGATTTGAAACATGAAATAAATAAATCTAAAAACTTCAGTGTAAAGGATACACTTAAAATATTAATGCTTGCCTCCATGAGAAGTCATTAAAATGCCTCAGTTTTGAAGAAGTAGTCACGTGTAAATTTATGATAATCACTTTCTACCTTTTTCTTTCTTCTTCTTCTTTTTTTTTTTTTGTTTGTGTTTGAGACAATGTCTTGCTGCGCAGCCCAGGCTGGCCTGGAACCCCTGATCCTCCCCTCTGCGTTTCCCAAGTGCTCAGATTACAGACGTGAGCCACCAGGCCCGCTGGTTCGTGTTTGTGCAGTGCCGGGGCCGAGCCCAGGGCCTGGGCGTGCTACACAAGTGCTCTACCATGGGGCTGCTTCCCCGCTGGAAGCATTTGGTAAAGTTCTACTGCATCTGGATGCGGACATTTTACACTAGAACTGTCCTGAGAGTGATTATGAACCTAGGGAAGCAATGTAAGTGGGATGCCACCTTCAAGGAGGCCGTCTGTCTTCCCGAGAACGTGCAGACTGTGTGGCCATACCGTCCTCGAGGTGGGTGGGGCGGACGGGCTGGTCAGGGACATGATCTCCTGGATGGCCAGGCGCAGCTTCAGCCGGTGCAGCGGGTTGCTGATGCCGATCTCCCGCTGGATCTCTGTGTCGGACAGCGCCGACATGATGGCTCCGCTCTTCACGTTCGCGCGGCACGCCGCCACGTACCAGGCGGGCATTCCAACCCAGAGCTGGAGATGGGGACAGGGAGGTCAGAACACAGGCAAAGCGCAGGAGGTGCACAGTCACAGGTTCCCACAACACAGGAGACGACAGGGACGCACCTCCAGCCACACTACCACGGTGGGCCCGTCCCACTGTGCGAACGGCAAGCCTTGTCTCCGGGCTTCCTCCAGCAGCTCATGCCTGTACAGGAGACACGTGGGAAGGACCACTGTTAATGCACACGGAAAACAAAGTAAAGGAGGTGTTCTCTTGGAACATTGTCAAAAGAGCAACAGCAGGCATTCTCATCACTTCCCTGTAATACCCTACAGCCTCGGTGGTAGTAACGCCATCCATTTACCGCCAGTTCTGTACAGGCCGCCAAGAATGCTTGAGTAAGGTAATGCTGGGTGACCCCTGGATCCCCTCACAGAATTCAAGAATTACTACCAACATAAAGAACACCAGCAGAGGCGTCCCAGCCTAGGTGCAGGCATTCAGGGGAACAGGTACCCACTACTCCCTTTCAAACCATGTCTAGGAAGAGGGAACCCCTCCGGGGTCAGGATACAGGGACCTATCTCTGTGACAGGTTGTTCTTTTTTCCCCCCAGTACTGAAGGGGTTGAACCCAGGGCCTCACAAAAGCTTTGCAGGTTCTCTATCACTGAGCCGCCCCCCACAGCCTTCTGTGAGAGGCTTTAAAATTAAACAACAGTGCAGATTCTTGACATTAAAAACATTATGATCTAGTGTGTTGTTCTTCTTAGGTGCTGCCGAGTTGGTGTCCGACTCATAGCGACCCTTATGTACAACAGGAGAAATGCTATTGTCAGCGTTTCTTTTCTACTCATAGGGTTTTCAATGGCGGATTGTTTTTGGGAGTGGGTTACCAGGTCCTTCTCCCAAGCCTACAGCACCTGGTGTTCCCAGGCGGTCTCCCATCCAAGGACTAACCAGGCCCGATCCTGCTTAGCTTCGGAGATCTGATGGCATGGGACGCCATAGTGGTACGGCTTCAGGCAATGACCCAATGTAGCAAATAAATAAGGGCCAGTGGTTTCCATTCGACACTGCTGTTCAGCTACATAAAGTCACTGGGTCGTCCTGTGGTTTAACTCACAGGCTTCCTTTCTAGAAGACCAGAAATCCCAATAGTTCCCTCAGTGCAGAGGGACTGTAGGCGCAGGAACTCATGTGGCACACACGCTGGGAAGCAAGAGGGAACACTGCCACATGCTTGGTGGGTCAGAAGTGCTCCACACGCGTAGTTTTAAATACCCGCAGCATGTTCTAACCACACTGACATCTTCAAAATCGATATGTCTCGTGTAGCTGTGGGAGGGATGATGGCACTGCAAGATGGCGGATCTCCGCTTACATCTCCAGTGTTTACCTACACTTCCAAAAAGAGACTGCTTACGAAATGAGCAGCCTAGGAGACAGGACATCGTTAGAGTAGAAAAGACAAGCGTGCTGACTCTGCCTGCATGGATAACTCCAAGCGTTCGTCCTTTTTTCCTTTTGGTGTTAGGGATGGAAGCCAGGGCCTTAGGGGCTAAGCACATGCTCTTCCACTGAGCTATACTCCCAGCACCCCTATGTCATTTTAACATCCCTGGTTGTTTTTAGTTCTTTTCTTACAATGATTTGTATGGAATATTCCATAGAATCTTTTATTTCTAAAGATAAATAGTAAATTGGATTCCAAGTACTACCAAAACCTACACCAAACCAAACAGTAAATACTGGCTTTTCAATAAAATTAAATAGGACTCGGCTTCTCATCAGACTGTCAAGTCCACACACAATTAAAGCTCATTTTCCTGAATAAAATGTTCCACATAAAGTGTGAAGTGAAAGCTGGGCACAGTGGTGCACACATGTAATCCCAGCACTCAGGAGGCTGAGGCAGAAACCATGCCACAAGTTCAAGCCCAGCCTGGTCTATGTAGCGAGTTCCAGACAAGCCAAGGCTACGCAGTGAGACTCTGATTCAAAATAAGTAAGTAATAAAAAAAAAAATGGGCTGAGGTTTAGCTCAGTTGGTAGAGCGCTGCTCTGCAGTCTCTGAGGTCCCGAGTTCGATTCCCAGCACCGCAAAATGGGAGAAGGATGTGGCAACCCACTCCCAAGGCAATCCCGAAACAACCAGCCACTGAAAACCCTATGAGAGTCGCTATGAGTCGGACTTGACTCAACAACACCTAACAACAACAACAACAACAACAACAACAACAAAAAATAAGTAAAATTTGCAGTCAGTGTTCTTAAAAGTTACCCTTAGCTTATAGGAACAATAAATGTGGTAATGACCTAGGAATAATTTTACCAGGGAAGCCAGCATGTGTGGAGTGATGAATAAGATTTCCTAATTGACAAGCAGTGCTGCTCATAAATTAACAAAAAACAGCAAGAGCACAGCTGGGCACTGTGCCCCATGTCTGCAATCCCAGTGACCCAGGAGGCTGAGGCAGGAGGATCGTGCGTTCAAGGTCAGAAGCAGTCTGTGCAACTGAGTGAGACCCTGACGCAAAATAAAATAAAAGGGGGCTGGAGTTGTGGCTCAGGGGCCAAGCACTTGCCTGCCATGTGCAAAGCCCTGAGTTCAACCTCTGGTACTGCAACCAACAAAAAAACAAAGCAAAGCAAAGCAGTAGGAGTGTGCTCACTTGGACTTGAGGTGCTCAGAAGCCCACAGGCTCCAACCCAGGCTGCAGAGGCAGGAAGTGCCGGGGGGGGGGGGGGGGAATCACCAACTGGCTTTACTGTTTTATTTTGATTTTCTTTTAGCTGAAGCACATGCACCCATGGTGCAGAGCCAGTTCTGCCAGGGCTGCAGGAGAGGTGGGGTGCTGGGGACAGACTCTCAAGTCCCACCGTGCAGTGACGGGTCCCCTGGGACAAGTTAACCATCTTCTTCCTAAGTCCTGGACAGTGTGGGTGGCCTTCAGGCACACACGCTGCATCCCAGGCTCATGAGTGGGAGTCGCCTGGGTTGCCCGGGCCCACCTTGGCATCCCCGGGCACACAGACACAGGCTGCAGGGTGACACTGCTTCACGCCCCTGCAGCCAGGTTCTCCTCAGAGCCGGAAGAGCAGCGTACGTGGCTTTGGGGGAGACCTGCCCAGCGGAAGGCCAGAACCCTGACACCAGGGGCCAGCATCCGGCCTCGGTGCGAGGGCCTGGCCAGGCAGCGGGGCTTTCAGACCATGTTCATGTGCGCTGAACGACAATGAGTCCTGGCTCAGTTTAGAAAGCAGCAGATACTCCCCGTGAAAGGAAGTCCAGGGGCACAGCAGTCCTGCAGCCCCTACCCGGAGCTTGGTGTGCCTGGCTCTGACCAGCATCCGCACTTCCTCCTAGCAAGGGCAGGAGGGGTCAGAACAGCCCTGCTTGGGCACCACAGACATGCCCAGAGCCCAGTTGCTGCAGGGCAAACGGGGCCGAGGTGCCTTCTAGAGCTGTGGGATACTAGAAGCGGCTTGCTTCTCAGCTCCCTTCCCCACTGGGTGGTCTATGAACTTCGAGACCAATGCAGCACAGGACCTAGGTGAGCACCCAGGTGGGCAGGCTGGAGCCTCTGTTTTCTCTGGAGGGCTGTTTCCAGTCATGTGTTGAGGGGATCAGAGCCCAGAACCTGCAGATGCCTGAGGCCGGCTCCACTGGGACCCTTGGTGACGTCGGGTGCCACAAGTCTCTTGTCTGTCTCCCTGGATCTTGGAACTGGGTCTCTTTCACCTGCTCTTAAGAATACCCTACTGCAGACAGCCACTTCCCCACTCGTCGTCTGTGCAGGCTAAGTGGTCATGGGAGTTCACCCACGTGGCCATGTTAGCAGCTCTACCTACATGACTACTCTCTAACAATGCATCCACTTATGCTCCCTACTTCACTACAACTGCAAACAATAAGAAAGTGCAGTGGGGCGAATGCGAGCAAAGCGCATCATGCACATGCATGAAAATGTTATGACGAAACTCGTTATCGTGTACAATAAACGTGCTAATTAAGAAAAAAGTTAAAAGAAAGAAAAGAAGGAAGGAAGGAGGTGGGGAGTAGAGGGGAATCTGGTCTCAGGCACTGGTTCCCCGTATTCACAGCTAAGTACCTCTACACTGGCCGAACCTGGAGCTCACTGGGCACCTGGAGCCTGCCAGCAAGCTTGCCAGGCCTTGCAAACTCTCAGTGTGGCTCCGCCTGTGCTGCCTCAGTAGGTGGAAGCACCCTCATTAAGGCAGGAAGCCCGCACTTCTGAGAAATGAATTCTGATTCTTAAATCCATAATGCCCAAAGTATTAAACTATAATCTACATTCCCATAATACTCTCTTCATCTTTACGAATAGTCTTCTGTAAAATCAATTTTACCCCAGGTTAACTGACTGAAACAAAACTGTCCACTGTAATCAGGTGAATGTCCTTTCCACTTTGAATTGTTTCCTATTCACATGCCAGCATGCTTCAGAGCTTTTATGTTCCCCACATGGAACACAAATGGACAGAGAAAGACCCACCTGAGACACTGCGCGCAGCACAGGCAGATGGCCAGAGCCAACAGCACACTGCTCCAGAGAAACCTGCCTGCCTTCCACACGTGCACATGCACACACACACACCTGGCATGAAATTTAATCATGTGCTCAGGCAGGCAAAGGCTGTTGTTACACATTTAATGCTCAAACATACATCCTTAGAATTAGAAACTAAATTAAAAACATAGTGAAACAGCTTGGGAAATTTACACTATTTTTTCCTCTTACATGGAATGCAGGCTTCCAGGGGCAGGGGAATGAGAAGGCCGAGCTGCACTACCACACCTTCCTATATTTATCACAGTAAGTATGAGGATGTGAAATAAAATACATCAACAAACTCTAGGGGACAAAATTTCCCTAGCATGGTTCCAGGAGGCAAAAGAGCTAGCATTTTCTTTTCCTTCAGTACTGGGAGTTGAACCCTGGGCCTCAGACATGCTAGGCAAATGCTCCACCATTGAGCTACACCCCCAACCCCTTTTATTCCACTTTTTATTTTGAGACAGAGCTTCACTAAAAAAAAAAGTTAATAGGCAGTAGCCTGCTCAGGACTTGTTTGCATGGTGCAAGACTGCCTGTTGGCCTTGAACCTGTGATCCTCCTGATTTAGCCCTGAGTTGCTGGGATTACAGGTGTGCACCACCTCACTTGGCTAAAAGACCTACAGTTTTAATATTAAGCTTTGTGTAGCCAAATGCCGACTACCCAACTCATTTTAAAACATTTCTACCCAGATCAAAGATAGTAACATGGCAGATTTCCACTTACAGAGGACCAGGAGGCTGAGTATTGCCACAGTACTGTCAGCAGCTCAGTATTCCTCAGGCCATCTGCACTGCGCCGTCAAGACAGTTGCTGTGAGCTCTGAGAACCAAAGTGAGGCAGATTTCACAGCTGAAGAGCTAAGGGCAACCTGGCGTCCAGGGAGAAGGACCAGAGGCTCCAGTGCAATCCTAGCCTGGGACTTCTGGGCCCTGAGGTCCAGACCAGGTTGCTTTCCCGGGCCGTCTAGGAGAGGCCACATGGGTGTCCCCACAGTCCAGATTGATCAGACTCTGTCAGTGTTCACCCTCTCAAGGCTGGTACGAGCTCCTCTTCAGTGTCTGATCTCCCTGCCC
>VMDO01024026.1:0-30436 GCA_007922755.1 Pedetes capensis
CTGTGCCAGGCACATGATCTTTTTTTTATGTTTAAGCCCATTGTTGCAACTACTATGTCCATCTATCTAGTTGAGAGTCTTCCTTTTTTCAGTGACCTGCCACTCTCACAAACATGATGTCCTTCTCCAGGGATTGGTCCCTCCTGACAACATATCCAGAATACATAAGATGCTGTCTAGCCATCCTTGCTTCCAAGGAGCACTCTCTGGTTGCACTTCTAGGACAGATCTGTTTGTTCTTTTGGCAGTCTGTGATATATTTAATATTTGGCTCCAGCACCCTAATTCAACAGTATCAATTCTTTTCCTGTCTCCCTTATTCGATGTCCAGCTTTCACAAGCATATGATGAGACTAAAAATACCAGGCATACCTTCCTCTTCAATGTGACATCTTTACTTTTCAACACTATAAAGAAGTCTTTGCAGCAGCTTTTCCCAATGCAATGTGTCTTTTGATTTCTTGACTGCTGCTTCTATGAGTGTTGATTGTAGAACCAAGTAAAGCAAAATCTTGGACAACATCTATCTTTTCTCCGTTTATCACGAAGTAGCTTACTGACCCAGTTGTTAAGTATTTTTGTTTTCTTGATGTTGAGGTGTAATCCACACTGAAGGCTGTGTACAAATTATGGGTAATATTGAGAAGAATAGGAATCCAGAGCACTTAATTGTACTCATGAGGAATCTCTACACAAATCAGGAGGCAGTTATTTAAATAGAACAATGAAACACTGCCTGGTTTCAAGTCAAGAAAGGTGTGTGTCAGGGCTGTATCCTTTCACCACATCTCTTCAATCTCCATGTTGAGCAAATTATCTGAGAAGCTGGACTTTATGAAGAATGCAGCATCATGATTGGAGGAAGACTTATTAGCAACCTTTGTTATGCAGATGGCACAACTTTGCTTACTGACGCTGAAGAGGATTTGAAGCGTTTCCTGATGAGTATCCCATATAAATTTGTCTACGTAATAAGTATACATCTCCTCATACTACTTTCTGGGAACTCTCTCTGACACATCCATAACGAACTCTCCACCCAGAGGTGGCTAAAGTCACAGGTAAAGCCAAAAGGGTGTGAGTCACGGCTTCCCCAGAAGCCCTGGGATCTCCTACGGCACTGATATGATCCAAGGAACTTCTAGAAATTGTTAGAAAAAATGTTAGGGGGAAAAAATGGGAGAATGGTAGTGATTTAGATGAGTGGCTAAGTAACACAAACTCAGATGCAAACCTAAAATCCACTTGGAGTTCACACTTCCTTCTGGCTCCAGGCACTTTACAACCCAGCGATAAGTCCTGGTGCTGGGAACAGATCGTCAGAGTCTTCAGAGTTACTTTGATTTTTCTTTCAACTCATAGTAATTGTTAAGTTTAAAGCAGGAAAGAAAAGGATTTTTCTTCTCAATAAGACTAGATGTAGAAAGATTAAAGACATAGAGGAAGTACTTAGCCTGTTGAAAAGCTCTTCAGCTCTGAACCACAGTGTGGAGATCTGAGGTAAAGCGTGCACTGCACACAGCCTTCCCTTTTATAATACGTTAGGAGAATTTTGCCAGATGACAATTTAAACCGTAATGCTGGTGACGGGGAATCAGTTCTTCTTCCAAAGGAGGGTTTATATTTTAACAGGAACTTTGGTGCTGTAATCCTCCAAAATAAATCACATGGAAACTTCTGGAGCTCTGGTAGAACCAAGGAAGGAGATTCTGAGGTCATGAAAGCCTGGGCCTCAGTTGTCGACCTGAGCTAAGCCTGGTGTGAGCACTGTTCCTGTTCCCGATCGCCTCTCCCAACAGGTCCCTCCTTTCCATTACTGGTTACTCCTCTCAGAAACCAGCACCATCACCAACCCAGCTCCCAGCCCCAGTCCTTTGCTTTCCCAAACCCTCCAGCCTTCAAATCCTATCCATTCTTCACCTAATCCTCCAGTCCAGGTGGACCTTTCTCTCCTTAAGCTACTCTGGGCTTCCAGAGAGATCTTCAGGTGGTGTATCCTCCATTGGGATGCTGATAGATTAAGATCCATTTACCTGTTTTAGGTGGGGACTGCTGGGGTTTAGCCCAGTTGGTAGAGCACTGCTGTGCACTCTCTCAGTACCCAGGTTCGATCCCCAACATCACAAAAATGGGTGAAGGATATGGTAACCCACTCCCGAAGCAATCCCGAAACCATCAGCCATTGAAAATGCTATGAGGGCCACTATGAATCAGACCCAACTTAATGGCACTTAACAACTACAACCTCTTTTCTTTACTTTTTTTTTTTTTTTTTTTTTTTTTTGCAGTACTGGGGTTGAACCCAGGGCCTCATGCTTGCATGCTCTGCAAGTGCTGGACCACTGAGCTGCACCCCCAGACCATTTTTTTTTTTTTACTTTTTGAGACAGGGTCTTGCTAAGTTATGCAGACTGCCTCTGGTCTTGAACTTGGGATCCTCCTGCCTCCGCCTCCCAAGCCACTGAGATTACAGGCGTGTGACACCACGCCCAGCACTATCCTGTTTTCTTTAACATGACACACTTGCTTGTCAAAGTGAGCTTTTGCCACCTCTCCCCACTTCAGACCACACAGTGCTTTCTTGGGGTTCTGGGTGGGCACAGCTCCGTCTCTGCAGTGTTCCTTCTTGGCTCTCTTCTGGATGCCTGATGTCTGTCTGAGGTGCCACCCTGAACCCCACCTCTGCAGGCGCCCTTCAAATATGGCCATGCCCCTTGCTGCGCATTCCTGTGCCCTGGCAGGTTAGTTAGTCCCCTGTGGCTGTCCTGGTGAGTTACCCAAACAGGGTGGCTTTGAGCAACCCAAAGGTACTCTTCACAGCTCTAAAGCCGGACATCCACAATCAAAACTGGTTCTCTCCCCTCGCTCCTTGCCTGACCTGGCTCCCAGTACTTGGTGGCATCCTTGGCTTGTGACCACATCCTGTGCTCCATCATCACATAATCTTTTCCTCTCCACATCATTGTATGAAGACTTGTGGTGACATTTAAGGCCACCCAGATAACCCAGAGTTGCCTCTTCAAGATTCTTAATCACACCTACAAAGACCTCCTTTTTTACCAAATAAGGAAATACTGCTTCCTGGGATTTGACATGGGAAGATGAGGATAGTGTGTTTTCTTTCTTTCTTTCTTTCTTTCTTTTCTTTTTTTTTTTTTTTTTTTTTTTTTTTTTTTTTTTTTTTTTTTTTTTTTTTTTTTTTTTTTTTTTTTTTTTTTTTTTTTTTTTTTTTTTTTTTTTTTTTTTTTTTTTTTTTTTTTTTAGTACTGGGCGTTGAACCCAAGGCCTTTGAGGTTGCATGCTCTGCAAGTGCTGGACCACTGAGCTGCACCCCAGCCCATTTTTTTTACTTTTTTGAGACAGGGTCTCACCAAATTACACACAACTGCCTCTGGTCTCAAACTTGTGATCCTCCTGCCTCCACCTTCTAAGAAGCTGGGATTACAAACATGTGCCACCATGCTCGGCTGGGTGGTGCATTTTCAACGTTAACCTTGCTGGTACTTCTCCAGTTAACCAATCACTGACCTTCTGTCTATTCCCAGATCTCCATCAGAAGGGACCCGGTTCCCCTTGGCTTTGGGAAGAGGAGGCTCCCATGGTGCTACTGCTGGTCTCACTCAGGGCATCTGGCTATGTCCTCAAATTCAAAGATTTCAGGGTTCCAAATCACACCCTCCAATGTCTTCACAGGCAGGCAATATTCAGACTCCTTTCAGTCCTTTACATCTCTGTAATCCCAACAAGTAGAAAGGTGGAGGCAGGAGGATCGCAGGTTCAAGGCCAAAGGTAGCCTGCATAATTTAGCAAGACCCTGTCTCATTTTTTAAAAAATGGACTGAAGTGCAGGTCAGTGGCAGAGCACTTGCAAATTATGTGCAAGACCCTTGGTTCAGCCCCTAGTACTGCAAAAAAAGAAAGAGGAAAAAAGAAAAAAGATCTTTGCAAGAGGCACAATAATTTCATCCAGAGGTTCAAGTATTTATTCCAAAATTCTTCCTCTTTTTTATCCCTCAATTAGGCAACCAGGAACTTGTCTTAATTGTCCAGTAGCACCAGATGCACCTGTGATGTCTTTCAAAAGTCTCCCTCACTCTTAGGGGGTCAGGGGGACGGTGAAATCCTGCCTTGGAATGCAGAGTCAGGTCTTCCCAATATCCTTACTCTAGAGAACAGACACTGGTTTTTATCTTGTAGAACCTAAATATTTTAGTAACACAATTTTCCGACATTGCATTGTGGTTAAGTACAAGATCTCAGAAGTCAGCAAGAACCATATTTGCATCTCACATCTGCCAACCACTCACCTGTGTGGTCTTGGGTACATGTCCAGACCTCCTCAAGTCTCATATGCCTCTTTCTGTGTGTGGAATAATATCCACTAGTAGGGTTATGGTGAGTTTTGAATGAAAACACCCATGTGTAAGAAAGAGGAATTTCCCCAAGCTTCTGGGAGGACCTGTGGGCTTCAGGCCTCCCTGCTGAGTGCAGGCTCTGCACAAGGGCACTCCCTGGGCGGTCAGCGCCAGCTCACCCTGGTCCTCACACAGAACCCCTGGAGAGGTACAGTCAACTGAAGTTCCTGCGCAGCAGCCTTCTGAGGAAGATTTGTTTTTCTGTTACACAGGAATTGAAGAGTAAATTGAAGAGTAAAGCCCACCATTAAGTGTCAAGAGATATTAAGTGTTCCATAGTTTTCAAAAAACCCAATCATATTTATGGCTTTATAAGGATCATGCTTGGAGATTGGGATGGTCTTCAAGAAAAGGAGACAGATATTTTTCTTTTCTGGATGTTTGCTAGGCTATTAAAGCTGGGGTGTACTCCACTGCTGCCTGTGGTGTGAGGAGGAGCTGATGAGAGTCTTCTGAGGAGGGCTGGATGAGTCCCCCTACTTGGCACATGGGTTACCTGAGCATGTAGTCAGCTTTCCAGCACTATGGCTAATGGTGAGATAGTCAACTTAAAAAGAAGAAATGTTGATTTTGCCTCACATAGGTTTCAGAAGATTCAGTTCATGATCATTGGGCTCTATTGCTATGGGCCTGTGGAGGCCCAGGGTATCATGGAAGCTGTGGAGGCTCAGTGTGTCATGGAAGCCCTATGCATTGTAGAAGCTATGGAGGCCCAGTGCATCATGGAGGCTGTGGAAGCCCAGGGCATTATGGTGGGAGCCTGAGAAGGAGGAGACCTGTTCACTTCATGGTGGTTGGGAAACAAAAAGAAAAGAAGAAGAGGGACTGGGATTCCAGTATCCTCTTCTAGGATACCATTCCAATCACCCTATTTCCTCACAGTGAGCACCACTGCCTGTAGCACCACAGCAGGGGATGAAGCTCTGACACATGGGCCTTTCTGTGACTTGCCCACACCATAGCATGGAGAGAGAGTGCAGAACATCTAGAAGTTTCCAAAGGCAATAGATGTGCTGGAATAGAGTGCCAATAGACTTTAAGAAGGGATTGTGGGGTAGAGGGCATTGGAAGGGAGAGGCAGGAGCTCCTTCTATGGTTGTCTAAGGTCTGTGGAAAAGAAGACCATAGGGATTCCCATAGCTACACAGAGGTGCTGGAATTTAAATTAAGGTTAATATTAAACTGGATGGAATAAAAAAAAACATTTTATTGCCATAAATTATACATAACATAGAATTGCCATGTGAGCCATTTTAAGTGTGCCATCCTGTGTCATTAAGTACATTCACACAATAGTAGAGTCATCACCATAACTTATTTTATCTTCCCAAACTGAAACTCTCTCCTCTTTGAACAGTGACACCCTATTTCTTCCTTCCCTGGGCCCCTAACCTACTCTATTGTACTTTCTGTCTCTGTGCCTATTCCAGGTGCCTCACATAATTGGAATCATCTTGAATATCTCAATCAGAATGATGTTGTCAAGGCTCACCCAAGATGGGGTATGTGTTAGAATTTATTCTTTTTGAGGCTGAATAATATTGTGCTCATTATTGTGTGCATTTATCCATTCGTCTGTGATGGACACTTAGTTGTTTCCACTTTTTGGTAAACAAAGCTGCTGTGGATGTTTGTGTCCCAGGAGCTGTGCGAATTCCTGATTTCCATTATTCTGGTTATGTACCTGGGAGTGGAGTTGCTGGCTCCTATGATAATTCTGTCTAACTTTTTGAGGAACCGCCAAACTGGTTACCCACAATGATGGCACCATTTTACATTCCCACCCAGATTGTACAAAGGTTTTCCCACGTCCTTTTCAGTGCTTATTGGTTTCCTTTTTCTTTTTTCTTTTCTTTCTTTCTTTTTTTTTTTTTTTTTTTTTTTTTGGTAATTGTCAACCAAATGCTGACAAAGACTCTCTCCTTGGCCAAACTTTTCTGTCTCTCTGAGGACTCTTTTTGACTGGGCCACAACCTGAAGCTCTCTCCTTGGCCTGCCTACTTCAGCTGTAGAAAGAATCTTGCCAGGTCAGTTTAACAAGATTGTCCCATCCTAGATATCTAATGAAGTTCCTCATCCCTCACATTTTAGTGTGTTAACCTCCCCCTGCCGAAAGTCCTGTCAAGTCAGTTAGCAAGTCAGTTAGCTCTTCCTTGATGTCTCCGCTTGGGGACTTGCTATCCACTGCCCCTTTTGATAATCTTGACATGGATTGCAATAGTCCTCAATAAAGTCTACTTATGGTTTTAATAAATGTCAAAATAAATTTTTTCCTTACCAGTGGGTGTAAAGAGGTAGTTCATTGTTTTGATTTACATTTCCCTAGTGGCTAGTGATATTACCTAAGTGGGCTTTTAATATCTGGATGTATACGGAAAATATGGTATGTGCCTCAAATTTAAGGGTCAAGAAAGGAAGTTTTGATAGAATGTGAGTGAAGTCAATATACTAAATAAAGAGACATTTTCCCCTCACCAAGATGACACTTCTCAACAAATAGATTTCCCTCTCGTCACTGTGGGACTACATCTTTCATCTTTCAAGCCAGAAGTTGCCGATAACCACCCTTCTCCTGTCCTGAAATCACAGGTGATCCCAGCTCAGACCTATGTTCTCAAAAGGTCACGAAACAAGAAAACACAGAAGAAAATCAATACAAAGAAATGGAGGTTACATCCTTTCTTCCTAACTCCATCCTTAAGCCCTAAACAGGAAGGATTCTTTGATTTTCATGCAAATGACACCAACTGCCCCTGGACAGCTCAATGACTGGGGAGAAGGTATGGGGTGGGGGAACCCCAAAGGAAAAAGAAATGTAAGTCTAGCTCTGAAGTGACAAAGAGAAGACTCTTCAGGAGGGCAGGGTGGGGCTGGCCATTGGGGCAATGCCAGCTCTCTAAGCACCTGACCCCAGGATTCCCTGAGGGGCTTGTTGTTAGGTGTCTCGGGTTGGTATCCGATTCATAGCAACCCTACATACAACAGGGGAAAGAATATTGTTACTGCTTCTCTGCTACCTGCAAAATAGCACTGGTTTTTTATGAATTGTATTAATTACACTCTTAAATCTCATGCAAGTTGCAAAATCATTTTTTTTTCCAATTGAGCTAAAGAACCTGGTTTAATACAGCGCACTGTCTTTCAGCAGCAAATTATCTCAGTACCTTGTTTGTAGATAACAGAAATCTGGTAGATGGCTTTCCTGGGTTATGATTGCAATTCATCCTGGGATGCCTGCTTGGCAATTTGTCTTCTCTGTGAGTGTGATCCATTCCCCTCTGCTTGAGCTGAATGTGGAGGGGACAGCCACACTTTCTGATGGTGTTTTATCCATCACTGGGGAGCTGAAAATTTGTTCACAAAGTTTCAATACAGAGCGATGTTATTATCACTTAGAAACTTCCACTGAAAATAAGATGGTCTTTGAAAGTGGTTGGCTGCTTCCTGACTGATCTGACCTTCTGCTGGCCTCGGCCTCCTTTGCTCATGAACTCCAGGCGACAGAAGAGAATGCACCCCCCCTTTCCCTGCCCAGCTCTCTGCAGAGGGACCACCGCTCTGTAAGAACCAGCTTCTTCTGCATTCTCTCAACTCTGTAGTCTGGAAAGCAGCTGGCCTGACCGTTCAGGAGGGCCTGTGGCAATTTTGCTCCCCTGGTGATTTCCAGCACTTAGGATGCCTTCATGTGGCTTAGGAAAAGCTGTATCCTCCAGGCAGAGGAATTGCAATTAGCCGCCCCTCTGGGAGTCCCCTCTGCCCTGTGACTGCCCCCATCCTACCTGTCTGCTGAAGACACACCCATGCACCTGTTCCTGGTGGCCTTTCAAGCAAGGGCAAGTCACAAAACGAGAAGAGGCGAAGCTGTCATTAGTGTTTTATTTTGTCATTAGTGTTTTATAAGCTGCCTGTTCTGTTTCATTTCCTCGAGGCTGCAGTGGTGGAAAGAGATAACCCAATGAAGCAAATTCCTATTAAACCAAGAGGGGCAGTTCATAGCTGAACGGGCTGCCTCCCAGGCAGTTTTCTGTTTATTGGGAAACTCTCATAAACATTCAAATGTTTCTGACCAAAAGAAAGACTCAAAATGTTGGAACAGTCCCACCCTGGGAGCAGCCTATGAGGACATCGTTTTGTTGGGAGAGCTTTCTGGGGTGGGGGAAGGTGACTGCTCAGACCAGCTGATCTCAGCTGGTGCTGGTCAGAGCCGGAACACAGCCTCTGGGGGATGGGATCTGAGGATGGCTTTGCTGAGGCACAGCCTGGGGGACCAGGCACCTGGCAAATCACCATGTTCCCCTCTCTCTCCTGCTTTCTGCCAGGTTGATGTGTCCTGGGTCCCACCGCCTGGAGCCTTGAGTCTCCATACCAACCTCCTTTGCCTCACTTTGACCTGGGTCCGCAGCTGCCTCCTCTCCCAAAAGCTGGAGCCTTCCTGTGGGGGCCATGGCTGATGGAGCCCTTCTCCTAGAGAGCCGGCTCCACTCCCCTCTGAAAGGGCCTCCCTGGGGCCCGTGTACCCCAATTCATCCCTCCTCCGCCTGGCTCTCCTCTCAGATGCCCCAGCACATCAGGTCTCCTGAACTTGCCCTGAGTTGCCCCACACAGTTCCTCAGTGGGGCCCTCACATCCCATTTGGTCAGTCTTTGTTCCGAACACAAGGGTGGTTCCAGTCATTGCACGAGAATGTATGATTTTCATCCCAGTTTATCCTCTCGGCAATTTGTGTGAGCTGGACGGGCTTGTACTGGCTGTTCCAGATGAGAAACAGCTGGAGATAAGCCGAGGCTCAAAGGGACCTGCCCAGAGTCACGCAGCAGGCTGGGAAGCTGGGTCTCCTGGCTCTTGTCCCAAAGCTCTTATCTCTAGTACTGTCGCACTGCCAGGCCTCTCTCACTGCCCATCACTGTCCATTTTAATCTGGAGGGATTGTTCCCATGGGAGGCTAGAGTGTGGCCAAAGAACTCCTGGCTCCTCAGGCTAAGGGTATGTTTCTTCCAGCTTTGCAAAACAGAGTGAATTCTTCAGGGTGCAGATGGAAGTTAGCAGCTCCCAGAAAACAAAGGATGTGCTGTGTGAAAAAGTAATTTAGACTTTGGACTTCGGAATTAGAAGGACTTCCTGGTGCCACCCTCACTGCTCCACCTTCTTGGTTCCTGAAGCAATGTCACCTGTATTCCCAGAGTCGGGGAGAAACTCCTTCCTGCCTGCACAGCTTTCCCAAGACGTCCAAAAGGAAACGAGACAGAGCTGTTAGCTGGCCTAGGGTAACACAGTTTTTAAATCCATGAAAAGTGTAATGCTGAGAAGAGAGCAGCTGGCCAGCAATTGAAGGGTAAAGAGCCGGCTGCTGTGGCGACTAGAATTCATTTTAAACTCTATTTCCATCCTAAGTCTTGAAGTGGATGTGATTTATTTGCATATTTTGGGGTTAACTTTTATTTTGCTCAATGTGGCTGAGGTCAGGTGTCAGCAAATGTCTCCCTAAAGTGCCGGTGGATAAACATTTTAGCCATTGAGAAATGCACAGTGATGAAAGGGTATTCCAACCACACATTATTTACAAAAATAGGTACTGGGCCAAATTAGGCCCGAGGCCACAATTTACCTACCTTAGTTTGGATTATTGTATTGTTCTACATTTTGCTAAATGTAAAAATGCTAAAAAACTCATCAGCAGGAAGCATTCCTATATAGGTACTCTGTCCTCACTGAAAACCATTATTCTAAGCATTAAATTCTTAGAAGAAAGTCCAACATCCAAAAGAGAATACTCTCACAGAATTCAGAAAGGAAATCTGTTTGCTATCCATTCCATTTCCCAAACCAATGGACTGCTTGAGTAAGAGGGTACATAACCATGTAGTCAGTGGGAACAGTTGGCATGGTACAAGAATTTTAGACCCTCATTGCCTTCACTTTCTTAAGCAAAGTTAGATGACTTTCATTCTCTTCTAAAGGGAGATATTTGGGTGAGAGCAGGTGGGAAAGGGAGATCGCATTTGATCCGTGAAGTTTAGCTCAGTGGGTAGAGTGCTGCTCTTCACTCTCTGAGGACCCAGGTTTGATCCCTAGCTCTGCAAAAATGGAAGAAAGACATGGTAATCCACTCCAGAAGCAATCCTGAATCAATTAGCCATTGAAAGCCCTATGAGGGTTACTATGAGTTGAACCAACTCAACAGCACCTACCACCACCACCACCACCACCATATACATATTTTGAAATGTCATCCTGAACCTCACTGATACATACAATTAATGCATGTTAATAAAAAAATAACATAAAATAACCTAGAAATGTCGATACTTTATCAAAACAACTCAAAAAAGAGAACTGAGACAAAGGACTATATGCAGTTAATAAATTTTATTCAACTTACCCATAGTATAACTATTAGCTAAAACTCCTATATGATCAGTATGCTAAAGCATAAGTAAAATGTGAATAAATCTGACTGTCATAAGAATACATATATATTATAATCTATGCCATGCTTAGCTACCTGTGAAAATGTGGTTTATAGGGCAACAGGCTCCTGCAGGGCTCTGCGGACCTGGCCTGGCCTCTGCATTTTCATGCCCTGGCTATCAGGAACCTGCCTCCTGACCTCTGTGTTAAACTGCCTTCCAGAAATGAGAGATGTTAGCATGGAATATGCTGCTCAGGTAAATGGTGTCAAGGATGAAAAAATGTTTCAGAACCTGGGCACTAAAGCAACTTAGCTCCTGCAGGTCAGGGATGATGGCTTGACTTTTCCCACCTTTGGGTTTCTTGCCTGGGCCTGGTCTCCTGGAGCACATTCAGGGACAAGAGACAGTTCTCTTTGCTGACTCTAAGGCTGTGCCTTAAGGTGCGTTGTGGGAAAAGGACACGTTGAAACGCAGAAATGCCATGTCTGACTTCTGTAAGGCTGTGGTCCCTGCCTAAGCAAAACATTCACAATGAGAGTGAAGTGGGTACAGGAAACAAAGGTCGGTGCTGTGCGGTTTTTTTAGGCACCCCGGGGGTGGGGGTAACAAAGTGAAACATTGCAAAAAGATGAAGCATTCTGGAAGACAACTTTAGTCAAATCATCAGTCAATCCATCCTGCAGTCTTTGAGCCCTGCATCACAAAGGAAGCGAGAAACCAATTCCAGATTAGAGAACTGGGCATCCCCTACTCTGGAGATTAGCTGGGAGAACATTCTTACCCCCTACAAATTCACTACAACTAGAAACGGGGACTGAATTTAAGCTCTTCTCCAGAACAGATTCAATTTAAGCCCTGGTTCTATGCATTTCATTAACTATCTCTATAAGAATTTGAAATACCAAAATGGGTTGCATATGTTTAGCATTTTTGCAGGCGTATAAATTGCACACTTGAAGCAGGGAGGGCGCTTCTTTCTGATTTCACCGGTGGTAGTTTAAGCAAGTTCTTCATGTAAGTGCACATCCAGCAGCATGAGGAGAAGGACCAGTCTCCCCAACTCCTTTAAAGGTTTTCAGCAGTCTTCATTGAAATAAATGTACTGGAAACAGCAGAAGCAGGAAATGGCACAAAGGCGATAACGTTTGCATAAAGAAGCCATTAGGAAGGTGTACCAATGGAACAATTGTGTGATGTTGCATAACAAATGCTCACTTTGGTTTAGTTAGTTTAAAGATTCCGTTTATCTAGTAGTTTTTTGCATTTAAAGAGCATGATGCTGAATGATTCTCCATTCCTAAGATGCCAGCAGTTTTTGAAAGCGCATTCACAGAATGATTAAAGGAGTAAATCCCAATGTAATATTTATCCAGCCAGAATTTTCTGTGCAATACATCCATCTAAATCCATCCCACCTCCCAATTTGCACAATCACAGCTTAATGAAAGACATGTTTTAAGTGAAGGCTGTTAAAAAACAGTGAGAGAAACCAAAAGCAGAACCATAAAACTTGCTCAAATGCCTCCAAAATGCACGGGACATAGACTGGAAAGGCCACGGGACTTAATCTATGTGCTGCCTCTCCAGGGTGGGAGCTCGAAGATCTCCAGGTGGCAGAGTAAGGGCAGTCTTCTGCGAAGGCCGAGTTTAGTCTACTGCTCAGGGTAGACCAAGTGCAAATACCCAACAAGTATATGAAAAATGCAATCTTGTTACCTGATTTCTGGGTGATACCTGAATGCCGGAATTTGCACCCCTCCATCTTGTCCCCAATGTGCCAATCAAAGAAACAGATAATGATGAAAAGCAGAGAAAGGAGAGAGAATCAATGTGCACACTGGGAAGAGGAACAGGTGGCCTCAAGTCCATCTTCGGGGAATTTACATAAGCTACAGATTTAAGTAAAGGAAAAGTTGGGGACAAGGGCAGGAAGTGTGCAAAACTAAGCAGTCTTTCAGTTCTGATATTGCAGAGTGTTTCAGGAAGCTGTCTGTCATCTCCGGAGGTCTTTATTTGTGGTCCCTTGTCAAAGAGGTGTTTATCAATTACAGTTTTCTAGATTCAAACTGACTGTGGGTTTCAGACAGGGGCTGGAAACCTTCAGATGCCTCTTGCGGGTCTGCCATGCTTTTCAATAAGGCAGTTTGTTAGTGTCTCTCACAACCTCACAAGTGATCAAGAGTACCCATTAAGGGGAGAATTGTTTTCCTTGTCTATCAGATTAGCAAGGAGGAGCTGGTTCCCACACTGGCTTTGCAGCCCTGTAGCCTCATGGCATTCCAGCCTGAGCTATCCTGCTCAAACCTAGGCGCCTGGAGTCTCTCCCATGGTGGGACCTTCTGGGAGTTCCTTCCCAACTGCAGTCTAGACCCTCCAGCATCACCGGCCACGCCCTCTCATTCTGCCCACACGGCCTTCAGCCAGCCTTGGACATTGGGGTGAGGCCCCAACCTCAGCACCCTTGAGTCTGCTCTGCCTGCTGCAGCTTCCTAAAATGCTGTTTCCCTGGAATTTCACAGGGCCTTATTTCGTTCTCACTCAGGTATCACTTCTATCTAAACTAGAGAACTCGTGCCCTGTGCAAAATAGCATGCCCCATCACATCTAGGCCTTCTGGCTAAGATCAAGTACAAAAGAGGATGACTCTCTCCTCCCCTTTCTCTATTTTGTTCTAAAGTTATAACTGCATACCATTATTCTGTGCATTTCTGTGTTTAGTTTGTGTCTGTCTGCCCACAAGTTCTATGTGCATTGAAGACAACAAGTTCTTTTTGCTGTTATTTGTGGCTGGGTCTCCCGGGCCCAGCACACTCAGCACAGGGTAAATGCGCACTGATGGAGAAACGCAGGTCACATGATCTGATGCCAGGCAGGCTGCTCCATGTGACCCTCTTTGAGGACAGCAAGGAGAGACGTTGGTACAATCATGACAGGAAATAATCTGGCAATGTTATCAAACGCCTCTGAGACATTTGTATCCTTAGAAATGTACGCCGGCAAAATATCAAAGATTTGGAAAAGATTTACGTGTAAAAATATTTATTTTTAACCTCAAAAACTGGCAAAGATTAGAATAAATGACAATATTGTATCCATGAGGTGGGAGTAGGGTTGGTTCTAGGAACCCTTGTGGATAGCAAAATCTATCAATGCACCTGTCCTTTATGTAAGAGGGCATCTATTTCCATATAAATGTGCATATCACTCTCTGTAAGAGGGCATCTATTTCCATATAAATGTGCATATCACTCTCTGTACTTTATACCATCTGTAGATGACTTACAACACCTAATAAAATGTAAATGATAGGTGAATAGTAGTTATACTGCATTGTTTAGGGAATAATGACAAGAAAGAATTCTGCACATTCAGTGCTGATGTACTTCTTTCAAAATATTTTTATTCTAAGTTAGGTGGCTCCGTGGGTGGCATGCAGAGCCCATGAATGTGAAGGATAAGCTGATGATATGATATAGAATAATTATCGTTTATTAAGCAATTATTAAGTTTCAGGAAAGATGCTAAATATGCCTGCAGCCATACCACTGTGGCATCCAATCCCGTCAGATCTCAGAAGCTAAGCAGGATCGGACCTGTTTAGTACTTGGATGGGAGACAGCCTAGGAATACCAGGTGCTGTAAGCCTGGGAGAAGGACCCCAGCAATCCACTCCCAAAAAACAATCTGCCATGGAAAACCCTATGAATAGCAGAAAAACACTGACAATAGTGTTTCACCTGTTGTACATAGGGTCGCTATGAGTCAAATACTGACTTGACAGTACCTAACAACAGCAACAAAATGCTAAGTGCTTTAAATATTCTATGAACTAGTAATTTCCAATATAAAATGAAGACACTGAAGAAATTTGCCAAAATAATCATCTGATAAACTTTTTTTTTTTTTTTTTTTGACACAGGGTCTTACAAAGCCAGCCCAAGCTGGCTTTGAACTCAGGATCCTCCTACCTCAGCCTCCTGAGTGCTAGCATTACAGGCCCAGGCCACCATGCCAATAATTTTTGTGAAGAATCAGGGATCAAGTTCTTGCTGCCTACTCTGAACTAAGCAATAAAGGAAAGAATCATCATTGGATGGAACCTGCACCTGAATCTTGAAACAATGTCAAAGATTTTGTCTTACTTTGGATGCTGGGAAAGGCAAGGGTAACCCTGGGTAGCAAGGACCACTGTTCCATCAGATCTAAACAATTGCAGGACCCCTGAGCTGGGCACCAGGAACTTCATCCCTGCGGGCCTCTGAAGCTCTGTGTAGCCAGGATCTTGCAAACATTTAATGCTGACCTTTAGTGGATCCATATTAAGCAAACAAACTTTTTGTTCTGCCCCACCCTCCCCTCTTCCTCTGGCTGCCAGGGTCCATGGCTTCCTCTGGCCTCCCTGCGCAGTGCTGCAGGAGTCTCACTCATTTCCTGTCTGGGAACCTTGGCATCCAGACTGCAGCCAGAGGCCGGCAGGAGCCAGCGGCCCACGCCTGCTTCTCCTCATTGTCTTCACGCAGATCCCGAGGTTGTTCCCTGCCCGCTGGCACGAGCTGAGCCCTGGCGTGGGCGGCCATCTGGCCCTGCCCGGGACCTGTTGCTGGTTTGGCCTGGCTCCTACTGCTCCAGCCCCAGAGCTCCAGGGCCCAGGGAAGCCGCTCAGCACCCGGGGCCCCAGCTGTACCCAGTCTGGATTCCCTTCTCCAAGCGGCTTCCCATGCACTGACTCATTGTAAGATGGTGTCTCCTTGCTGCGGTTTCTCCTGCAACATTTTAAACTGTTTTCATTTGAAGCCCATGCTGGGCAGCTAATTAATCAAACTTCTGCCCGCCACAGGCATATAGACATACTCTGTTGCATTTTATGTAGTGTGTGTGTGTGTGTGTGTGTGTGTGTGTGTGTGTGTGTGTGTGTCTGTTGAAAGGAAAATTCCTTTCACATGGCCTTTTGTCCCCAGAAATTTGAACGTTTCTTTGTGTTGGCAATTGTCCCAGCAACACCACTCCATGCCCTCTCCTTTGGCCTGTTGCTGGGGTACTTTGCAAAAAAACCCCAAGGGCCCCTATGGTGCCGGTGCCTAGTCTCCCAACAGCTACAAGAAACAGAACCAGCCTAGCCCAGTTAGGGAACTCCAGATTCACCCCAGTAAACCTCACAAAAGCTAAGCAGGGAGTTTTTCCCTTTTTGTCCCTTGGGGACGCTTTCCCCCTCCCTGAAATCAGCTGAGCTCCAGATCCTTCCTCCAGCACTCATCCCCAGAGTCAATTCTTTGGAGTCTTCAGGGTTGGGAGAGCAGTAGGATTGGTTAATTCAACAAGCACTCTTGGTGGATGGGCAATAGCAACCTCAGGCAATAATCCTATCATTTAATATTTTATTGTAACAACAATAATGTTTTAACCCAGAGGAGTTATTTATATGAGATCTTCAAACCAAGATAGCAAAGATATATTTTTAGGCATCTTACTTCTCGGTTGGGTTTGTCTTCTGCCCTCTCATGTGACACCAGACCCTTAAGCAATGCCTCCCTGTGAGGTCAGCCCTGACCTTGACCTCTGGGCAGGGTGTGTTCTTGGACTGGAGCCATGAAGCTTTTCCTGTGTGCGCTGTTCGTCCCAGACCTTGTCTACTAACATCGGTGTTCAAACGAACAGTCCGGGAGATCAAATAAGAACCTAAACATGGCTTTAATTTCTAGGAGTGAGATTCAAGCATGCATTTCCTCCTTGTTCTTTGATTTTAATTGGGGTTTTCCTTCTCTCTTTGTTTTTCTCAGGCAGGATGCAGCGGTGGAGGGAGAATAAGAGGATGGGCCCCTTTTATATTGTTTTATTGATGAGCAGCCCTCTCGCTCCACTTCCTGGCTCTGTCCCCAGCTGGGGGTTCTACTCAATCAGAGTTGCAGGGTGCCTTGTTCTTTTAGATACTGGTTGGGATTTCCAACAAAGGCAAATGTGTTTTTAAGGAAGAAGGGCAGGGCAGTTAAATGTGCTATGTCTCTCTGATTGCAGACAAATGACTATTTGGTGAGCTTGCAAAGTGTGCCAGGCTGGGGTTTTTGGGGAGGGCCGAGCCAGCCCTTCCAGCACAGGCCCTGCTGTGAGGAACAGTCCTCCAGGTCACTGGGAACAGCCAAGGGTGCGTGCTGACCGAGTGGCCACAAAGAGAAGCACCAGGTGAACTATCTGCCAGCACTGCTGGGACAGAAGGGCTGGGTGGGTAAGGGGGCCTTGGTGTGGGTGTGGTACAGCAGGGTCCATGCTGTGTAGCTGAGGCTTCATTGTTAGTGCTTCCATTTGCTGTCTGCAGGTCAGAAGCTGGCCTCCAGTGTTGCTCCAAGTCTCAGACTCTGAGTTAGCAGGATGAGGCTAGGAAAATCCTCCCCCATGGTATGGTGAGGAGGCCAGGGAAAATGTCACCTGTGAAACACTGATCTTAATTGAAGTATCGGAGAAACACAGCCCTCCGATGTGGGTTAATCAGGAGAAGTTTAGCCTCCAGGGAATTCTGGGCAGGCCCTGCCCACATGGGGAAGGAAGGCATCTGTCTGGGGTTCCAGGCGTCCGTGGGGGAGGAGATGGCACCCAACAGCGGACAACGTGAGAAATCTGGAAAGGGCCGGCTCTGTCCAGCTGTAAAGGAAACCACATCTTCAGTGTAGAGTTTCATAAACTCCAGAACTGCTGAGGGACGCGTGCTGAGTCAGACAACAGGGACCCCCTGCAGCCTCCTTTTCCTGCCACCGCAGTACCTCTCTGGACACATGCAATGGAGCCCCAGAGCTGAGCCTCCCTGGACTGGTGGTCAGACACCACCCCTTTTCTGAGGAAGAGAAGGAAGAGCTCGTGACGATAGCAACATGCAGGGTGATTCACTTGTTGCTGCATCAGAATCTGGCAAAGTGGCAGCGGCTCTGATACCGCCTAGCTCAGCATTTCTCCCCCAGGCTTCCTAGGACCCTGCGCCAGCTGCTGCCTGAGGGGTTGGCTTCACGTGCCAAGCTGCGCGGGACCCATCTAAAACTACTTCCAAAGATGTACCTGGGGCATTAGTAGTGGCAATTTCTTAAAATTTAAAATAAAGCACCAGTTTTCTATAGCCAAGTCCTTTTATGTTTTCTTGTTACTGAATGCTGCTTTGAAACTAAAGATATTGATATATTCTACCCTGCAGGGAAATCAATAAAAACTTTAATCACAAAATTAAATAAAAACCAAAGCTACTGACATTACATGGTAACGCTTACCAAAGCAACAACTTGAAGTTTTATGGTTCTCCTGCGGCTGGCCTTATTATTTGTAGGAAAATCAATATCACCTTTAGAGTAATTTGGGCTGCATCTTGTCATCCTAGACAGCAAGATCCTGGTGGACTTTACAAAAAAGTTATGAAGGAGGCAGCAAATATGTGTGCCCACCCAGACAGTGATTCTTCCTTGACAGCAGGAAAATAGAAGGTACCCCAAATAACATCTGCTGCTGTGTCTCCAAGCACGTCACCATCCAAATCTCTGGGCTCTCCTACAAACACCTTCCGCTGTTCCAGTGGCTGGTCTCAGGCCTTTCGTGGAATGATTAAAAGTTTGAGGTAGTGCATGAGTTAAAATGCCCCCAGAAACACTGCACACACTTCATGGAACATCTAGTAATAGCATCCATTTGTCATATGACCTTAGTGATGCCTGGTAGCAAAGGGTCTTATTTCATATTTGAGAGAGCTCTTTCAAGACAGTGGAACACAGCATTGGAGGCAACCAGAAGAGGCATTAAGTCCCAAAAGTCCCGCCTCTGTGTAATACTGGGGGGCTTCTATAGTGTCCTCAAAGGATGAGACTCCCCCTATCTGTCACAGTTCCTTTCTCATCTTCAGTGGAAGTATATATCCAGAAATCTGTGTACGAATATGAGATTTGATCTTCACAAGCCACGTTCTCTCTCCAGTTCTAATGAATTATTAGGCTGCAATAGTGTCTTTGTGGTCAGCCACACAGTGTAAAGTGGAACCATGGGAAACCAGGACCATCAAGGGTTCACAGTGACATGGTGACACCCTTCCAATGAACTTGAAGAGAACTTTGAGTTGCTGTTTGGGTTTATTGGAGTCTAACTCCATACACTCTGGTTCCCTGTGTTCTTGAGTTAGATCATGAAAATGACTCTTCTAAGCACTTGAGAGTGCCTGCTTGGAATAGAAAGCAGAATTAGAGGATAGAGTCCTGGGACTGTGTGGTAGGAACCAGTGGGGTTAGGAGTGGAGGGTTTGTCAGGAAATGAAACGGAAAGAATGAGGCCAGTAATAAACCCAGCCAAGGTCAGTGCTGATCAGCCTCCCATTACCAGCCTTGACTGGCCTAAGGGGTCTTCAAATCCAGATCCTGACAGCTGAACTAGTTCCCAAAACAAGAGGCAAATCTCACCACCAGGGCGGCCACCTCAGGAAGGAGTGGAGGGCTCCACACAAGATGGCGGGCAGCTGGTAGCAGTTCATGGTCTTTACCTTCTACTGTCAAGACTGCGGGCTGTGGGGGGGTGAGGATGGACAGATGGCATGGAATACTTTTTTCTTTGCCAATGTTGTTGTTGTTGTTAGGTGCTGTTTTGTTGGTGTCTGTTTCATAGCAACCCTATGTACAACACTATTGGCAGTGCTTCTCCGCTATTCCTAGGGTTTTCAATGGCTGATTGTTTTTTGGGAGTGGGTTGTCAGGTCCTTCTCCCAAACCTACAGCACTTGGTATTCCCAGGTGGTCTCTCATCCAAGGACTAACCAGGCCTAACCCTGCTTAACTTCTGAGATCTGACGGGATCGGATGCCACAGTGGTATGGCTGAAGGATCTTTGCTAATAAGAGCAAAAAAATCAAGGAGTCAACTAGACTCATGTGATGTTAGTGCCACCACCACAGGATAACAGTGTTTCTGCTTTATGTTCTTCTGGATTTGAATATTTCTGTGATTAAATCATCACCAGCCTCTTCAGGATATGTTTCTAAAGGCATCTGTTCTGAAGGTGCGCTATGATCCATCATTAGTGCTAATGTCTCCTTCTGTGTGGTCAAGCACCCCCCACAAGCTTGCCCAGCCAGCCTCCTTCCCCTCCCAGCCCTTTCCCCAGTAAACAGATAGACAACAGTAGCAAAGGTTCTCTCTGCATATCTCTATCACTCAGTTTAACAAACCGTACTAGAAGTCTCCTATCACATGAAATTGCCAATATAGAATATTTCTGCCACAAAAAATATCAATTTCCTATCATTCAAACATATAATGATCTGTTTCTGCATCAATATATTCTGCTAGATCATGTGGAAGAACTGTGTTTTGCTTTCTGTTTGTACAATGAGAGTTTAATACCTGTCTTGGTATATCTCCAGTTCTCTGTCAATTCCTGATGAACGAATGAATGAATGAATGGGTGGATGGCCTGGACTTCCATATGGGGCTATCTTGGGGTGGGCTTTGGAGGCTGAGAATTTAACAATAAAGAAGTTATGTGACCTAGAAACAACCCCTCCATCTGACAGAACTATAAACAGCATGCATTTCTCTGGATAATCTATTTCCTCAATAAAAACATGACTACACTGACAGATAAACATACTATCTTATGCCCCAGCAAGTGATTTTTCTCTTAGGTTGGTCCATCGTCACAGGAAGGGAGCCAGCCCCAGAGTCTCGCCCTCTCATCTGGTATTTACATGTGGTCTTTTGACAACAAAGGCCAGACCTTTCTCCACAGCCTCATGCAGAGCTGCTCCGGTTCCTTGTTAGACACTGGCACTGGGTAAGGCTTGCTTTCTTCCCTCAGCCTTTACCACAGTGAACTCAGGACCATGGTGTCTCTCACCATACCCGATCCAGGGAACCATGTCTGATGCAGGATTTGTGATGAGGCCTCCTCAATCACTAGCTACCAGGTTTCTGAGGAGCTTTGTGGTTGTATTGGAGCAGAGATATTTTCTTTACAATGATGCTCAGAATTTTCCAGAACCAGACGAGGAGACTCTTCTACCTAAACATATGATCTTTCCTAGTACAAAAATTCTACTTCGTGATGAGCAAAGTGACAAAACCTAAAAATTAGCACTAAGGATCTTTAGAGAAAAGGTAGAGAAGGATCAGGAAAAGAAGTCTACTAAAAATCATTCAAAGTTTATTTTGGCTAAAAAATGATGTCTAATTTAAAATACATATTTTAGGGGATCCCCCACTTGTCTGTCAGATGGTTGTGCTGTGGGGACTTGAGTGTTGCTGTGATGCTGAAATCTATGACACCGCTATTTAAGATACTAGCAGGGCCATCCCTGGTGGACAGGTTTCAGCTAAGCTTCCAGGCTAAGAGTAGGGAGAAGGACCCAGCAGTCCACTCCTGAAACAATTAACCATTGAAAACCCTATGAATAGCAGAGAAGCACTGTCAAATATAGTGCCAGAAAATGAAACCCCCAGACTGGAAAGCATTCAAGAAACAAGTAGGGAAGAATTACCTCCTCAAATTGAAGTTGACTTTAATGATGAGAATGGAGTAAAGCCCCTGGGACCTCCTTTTGCTGATGTGGCATGACTCAAAATGAGAAGAAACTGTGGTTGCAACAATGGGCTCAAACATAAAAAGATCGTGTGCATGGCCCAGGGTCAGAGAGTGTTTCATTCTGCTGTACATAAGGTTGCTAAGAGTGGGATCTGACCCTATGGCACCCAACAACCACCACAATATTGGGGGATGGCAAATATAGCTCAGTGGTAGAGTATACTTACCATTTGGAACACCTTGGATTCAATCCCCCGCACCACCAAAATAAAATTAAATCAAATTAAAAATAAATACAAATACAAAATACAAATATATATTGACTTTAATAACTCTTCAGCAAGTCTATGGAGTAAAATTAGTTCATTTTTTTTCATCTGTTGTCACCAGTTTTATATTTCTTTTTCATGGGGGTGGTGGGTGGGTTGAAAAATCCAGCAAGTTTGGAAAAATAAACAAAGTCATTGACCTTAAATGTTGGCTTCCATTCCTAAAGTCTATGGGACAGTTGCTCTAATAATGGCTCAGATCTTTTCGACCTGGGGGTCAACCAGAGTCCCCGGGGAGGGCCAGAGAGCATGGGTCATGTGTGGGAGGGAGGTGCTCAGGTCGTGGTCCTGGGGCTTAAAGCCACCACGGCTTTGGCTTGAATTTCAGTACTCATGGGAGTTTGGCTCACTATGCTACAATAATAATAATAATAATAATTTTAGCCAAAAACCAACCTATGTCAGCGTCAGCATATTTTACACCCAGCCATTTGATCTGCACTTGACATTCTCATCTTCAGCACCTTCCTGTTAGGAATCAGGTATCAGCTCAGCTGTTTACTAGTGCTGAGAGCTACCGGCTCGTTGAGTAACAAACTACTAAGCCCATTTAAAAAGTTTCAAGAACACAGTGAGAGACGGAGTTCTGTCAGATTTGGCAGATCAGGGGTAGCAGACGATGGGATCTGCCTGTGATGTGTAGAGCAAGTCCAATGGTGCTATATTTCTGTTTGCATTTAGACAACGTCGCACAGGATCAACCTCCAGGTTTCTCGGACTATCAGCCTGGGGAGCTTCTGTGGCTTAGGTGAAAATCACAGTGGTATTTAGCACTGGACACCCCTCCATTCTGCTACCGAGAGACCTGGTGACCCAGCTGCTTCTCCTCTCCCAGGTTGTCACTCCCAGGTCACCACTACCTGAGGTCAGTCAGTGCTTTTGCTGAGCCAAACACCCAGCACTGGTTCTGAGGGTGGAAAGCCGGGCACCGCACCATGTCACACCTGAGTGTTTCCTCTTACAGAGAGGGCCACGCGCTTCAACTGTCTCCTTCCACATGGCAAGTTCTTGGGTCCTGGGGACAGTGCAATTCACTCTGCCATGCCCATCTACTTGGAACATTTCCTCCTCCTGTTGGCTTAAGCATCTTAAGGGTCTTAACTGAGTATCCTGTAGGACCAATGAGCCGACTCAAAATTATTTTTCCCATTTCCCTCCAGAATGGATGGCAGTACAGGGCATTTATGCACATAAAATCCATCCTTTATGTCTGTGTTCTCTAGGAAAAGCCATCTTGCCCTCCCCACATGCCTCACGTGATCTCCAAACAGTAGTGCTCCCAAAGCATCTGCTAAAAGGCTCCCAGGTATAAAGTCAATCATTTGCTTTGATTCCATTTCTATTTTATAGAAAAGCAAATGAAAAATAAAAGCTGTAGTTACCCAAATAGTGAGTGATTTGCAAGGATTGGTCAGTCATGGAAACAGCCCAGTTAAGAAAGGAGGCAAAACAAGCCACCTGCTATTTTCCAGAGACCAAACAGCCTAAGAGGATGAAGGGCCTTCTAAGTCATCTGCAGTAGAATAAGGCAGGAGTCCCACTTAGTTTCTCTAAGGAAAGCTTGGGTTTCCCTAAAAGATGTACTGATCTTTTTTATTTTAATGTGGCCAATGGACGATTACATTTTAAACATCTTGGATGTATGTTCATATGGCTGTTAGTAGACACATAACCTCAGGCTAAAAAGCATTTAAGAGGAAAGCTTTGGAGAGGGTGTAAGAGTTCAGTAAGTCACATAAATGCATGGATTTTTTTAAGTGTATTTGACTACTCTGTGTGTGGGATGTTATAGCTGTTGGACGGTATTTTATGGTATCCCAGAAATGCTTTGCTGGGCTTGAATTTTGATTCTGGAAAGCTGTTTTCACAAGTCAGGGGATTTATGTGGAAGCTGCAGCCATGCTTGATCTCGGGTGAAGAAGAATCCCTATAAGAGCAGACAGATGTCCCAGGAGAGTGCTCAGCATGTTGTAGGGCTTGGCCTGAGCTTAAAATCACACAGGAGTGGGGTGGCTCGCTCAAGATAGAGCAGCAGGCTTCAAACTGAAACAGCAAAGGCCAAGAGGATGGAAAAGATCTCCTCAGCCTGTCTGGCAGGCTGGAAACAGGGCTGACCTTTAGCCCACTTACCAAGTAGTTCCCTTCCCACCTGCCTTGTGTGGCTGTAGTGTCACCCTTTTCCCCAGCCCAGCATGTGAGACTGTCACCGGCAGTGAGGGCTGCAGTCCAGCTCTCCAACCACCTTAAACTGAAGAGTTCCCTGTTTGGGGACCTCCACTCAGGTGAAAGCCAGGTCTTAGGCTTGGGTGTAAAAATGAATTTTAGGACAAGTCAGTAAGAGAATGAAGCAGTTTGAAGGCAAAGGAAAAGAGACAGTACATGCTTCAGAATGAGCGCAGGCATCCCAAGAGAGAGGCATGCCTGAGTATCTTTAAAATGGAGATATGGATATATACATATATATATATATATATACATTGTGTGTATATATATATATACACACACACACACAATATATATATGTATATATACACACATACATATATACATATACATATATGTAAACATATATATACATATACATATATACACACACACATATGACTTTGTGTCTCTTAAAACTAGGTTTAGTGATTAAACAAAGTTTAAAAATTAAGTAGAGTCAAAACTTTACTGCAAGAAAAGGCAACATGAGCTAGTTTACTTGTTCCTCTTATCCTAAAGAATTTCCTTGTGTAAGGTAAATTGTAAGATGATTTTATGGGGTGTGATGTTTAGGCTTGGAGATGGGAGATGGGTGTTAGTAATGGTAAACCTAAAAGCCACAAACATTCAGGGCCTAAGCAAGCATAGTCTATTTGCTGTTTCCAACACTTTTGTTTGAGAGTCCCTAGGATGACAAGAATGGTCTCTACATGGCAATCTTTACTGATCTTGTTGGGTAGGTACTGTTGGCTCTCAACCCCTGGTGAGCAGGTTCCTTGAGTTAAAGCTGATGATTCTCAGTGTGTAGGAGATGTCATCAGATTCCAGAGGGGCTTCTCTCCTTTCCTACATCCCCCAAATTTTCTGTCTTTTTATCCTGTCTAGGTCTGTTAACTTTAATTATAGTCCATAACCTGGGCTGGTGAAATTTTTAGGTTTCTGTGCAGGTGGATATCACAGTGGCTTTTTTTCTTTTGATAGTGCTAGAATTCTTGGTGACAAGACTCAGACCAAGTCCTGGGTGAAAAGCCCTTTCCTTCTCATGTTCCCCCATTTTTTTCCTATCTTTTTGTCCTGCCTCAATACTATGGTTATTCATGTCCACTCTCTCCATGGCACAGAGAAAAAGGGCGGTCTCTCCAAGTGTGTCTTTCCCTGTCCCCCACTCTTAGCCTGGATCGGCCCGCAGGACAGTGAACTCATCTGTGTTTATGGACTGGCTGCCCCTGAGAGATGCATTTATACAGGGTCTCCTCAAAAAGTTGTTCCTGTTCCTCCAGACACATCCAATTATAGACACAAATATCAGAGACAGTGGAGACAGCGGTGGGTGGATGTACGGGCAACGGGGATCCCTTAAATTATCTCACATAAATGACTTTCCCTTCTTTGGTGTGACCTGCTCTATTCTGAAGAGGTCATTCTGAATTCCCTAGACACTGGAGGTCAATGTCAAATCATCACTAAGGGCTGGTCTTGCTCCAGGAGCAAGAGGAAACCTTTCCCACTCAGCAGGACTCACAAAGGACAATCCAAATTGGTGAAGGGTGAGCAGAGCGTCTTCCTACTTTCAAATGTATTCGATTTATAGTTCCAGGTTTTTAAGAAAGTTGAATAGAGATCCTCAAGGAGCTTGTTTTAATGAATATAGAAGAATGATTTATAATTCAAGCATGAATTGCCTATATGTAAATAGCTGCTTCTGAAAGGCTTAAAGGTCTGTTTGAAGGCAGTGTGTTCTCTTTAAACCTTGGCCTGCAATTTAGTTTGCATTCACCATTTACTCCCAAAACCCTTATTTCAGAGATAGCATAAAGGTAAATTTCAGCAAACCAATCTATCGATGAGATCCAAATTTCATTGGTTTTCACAAGAGTTGCAGGTTTTGAGACCTGGGACATGTGTAGTTTTATTTTTACTAATGTTCAGTTTTAAGGCACATTTAAAATATGCAACTTGCTGTCCTTGCTTGGTGATGCTAATTTTAGCCAAGGCTGCAGAGATAAAAATCTACATAAATAAATGCATAAATAAATAAAATCTCCAAGGCTTCCTGGAATTACCACTTTCCTGAAACAATAGTTTCCAGAAATGATTCTAATTAGCGAGAGTCCATGGCTGCAGTGGACAGTTTTATAGATGGTTTCCATTTGCTGTAAAGTTCCCACCATGCATCCACTTTCATAAATACCCGCATACACATATGTGTGCGTTGTTCGTCTGTTGGCTTCAGTATTTGCCATCCACATTTCAAATTATCCTGAAACTAAGCATTAAATATAGACTCAGTATTGTCCTGCTGACACTCTAAGCATATATCATGGCGGAAATAACACAGAGCTCTCCTTAAGAGATCTGGTTGCTGATAAATCTGTAATCCTTTTTATAACATTTTCGTACATTGAAAAATAAGGATCCAGGATCCCAGCAATACATCGAATGGAAATCCCAATGGCTATGGGGATATTTTGCAGGTGGCCCCCTTTAGTCTTGGGAAAGAGTCGACTTTTCATGTAGCTCTTCCAAACAGCTGGAGAAATCCAACCCAATGTCAATCAGACCCCAGTGCATGGAGGTCAGCAGGAACATCTGGCTGGCCTGTCTTATAGCAGCATATCCTCACACTCTGCTCTTTCCTGCATGTGTTTGCTCTTCAGGAAATATTTTATTTATTCCACTGTCTGCAAAACAATATGGCCTCTAGAGCATAGATGGAGGTTGGACAACTTCTTCGAATTTGTCTTAGGTCAGTGAACAGCTGTAGCAGAAAGCATTCTTTTTGCACTGACAGAGTGATTAACAATGTTCACCTCTCTCTTTTTTTGGAGTTATAGCTTTTATTAAGTCTCCTATGAGCAAAGATTAAGCCATGAACTTGTAGTGATTTTCTTTTACAGGGTCAGAGAATGACAGGCTTGTATCAATTAATGTTGGCATATTATACAACTCAAGAAAAATGGAACTCATAGTTCTCTGTGTTACAGCCCAGGGAAAGCACTGGCTGCCAGAGTTATCTGCGAGGCTCAGGAGGAACAGCAGCCATATGAAAGGGCCATGAGAAGGCAACATCCCATCATGGGGCCTCTTCTGATACTGAGGGAGGGGCTGCTGGGGACCAGGGGTTGTGGCCAGGCGCCGGACATGGAGACCCTGTAAAGATGGAAATTTCTGCTTGTTTTGGAGGAGTACCCTAAAAATGTTGGCAGATCATGCAAGGATTTTTCTTTTGTTTTGGAACTTGCTTGAATGGAAGCAAACTCTGCTGGAATTCGCGTCAGCAAAGGCTCTCTCTCATGGTTTCTAGTATTTCTTGTCTCTGGACAGCCTGCAGCAATCCGAACAAAGCTTCTCATGGTATTTTATCCTGTTTGGATACAGTTCCAATATGAAACTGCCATCAACTTGAGGCAATAGAAAACAGAGAAGAAAAACCATTGAGGAAAAGAGACTGGCCTGGCCTCTAGATTCGTGCTAAGAGAACAGGAGAATTTATTCCTGTTTGTTTTGGTGGTGGGTCAGTGGAGAGGAAAGAACACCATATTCAAAGCCAGAGACCCGGGCTTCACCTTAAGGTTAAGTTTGCAAGGATATTTTGCCTCATCTTTAAAACAGACTGGAATATCTCTAAAATCCTTTCCTGTCCATTTCATTCGGAAAATGCTTGGAGACGGGAAAATTATTTTCCTGATGGTTCTTTTTTTGTTGTTTTTTATTTTTACAGCACTGGGGGATTGAATCCAGGCCCTTGCCTTGTGCATACTTTGCAAGTGCTCTGCCACTAAGCTGCAGCCCCAAACCCTTTTTAAATTTTTTATCTTGAGTCAGAGTCTTACTGAATTACAAAGGCTGCTTCTGGCTTTAAACCTGTGATCCTCCTGTCTCCACCTCCCAAGTCACTGGGGTTACAGGTGTGGACCACCATGTCTAGCTTCCTGATGGTTGTTGACCTTAAATCGGAGCAATTATCACAAATGGAGACTTAATGATTAAGCATTTTCACTTTACCACAAAGATTAATATTTTAAGTAAGTACCATGGGAATTAATTACAAACACATTATCATCTCTTCTTGACAGTTTTGCTGATTCAGGAAAACATATAACTTTGTCCTTTGGATAATGGACAAATCTAATGCCCTTCCCTTTCAAACCTTATCTGTTTTTATCCAAAAAGAGAAAAATAATCATGGGTCTTCCTTCCCAACCTCACCCAGGGCCTCCATGTCCAGCTTCACAGGTTGTGCACTGAACAACTTAAGAGGGCCATGGTTTACCAAGAAGAAAATGGGATGATGCCCTTTGGAACTATGCAGAGTGTGGCCTTGACCCATATACCTTCCTGATCCAATCACAATGTTCTCTAATCACTTGCCTTTCCTGAAACAAGATATACACTTCCCTGCTTCTATGTCTGCCCATAATATTCTCTCTGAATGAAATACCTCCACTATCATGATTATTGTAATTTATTTCCTCAAACAATAAAATTCTAAAAGGCAGGAATTCTGCACTGTGCTTCATTGTTGTTGTTAGGTGCTGTTGAGTCAGTGTCCAACTCATAGAGACCGTATGTACAACAGGGGAAACACTATTGTTAGTGCTTCTCTGCTATTCATAGGGTTTTCAATGGTGGTTTGATTTTTGGGAGGGGGTTGCCGGGTCCTTCTCCCAAGCCTATAGTATCTGGTGTTCCCAGGTGGTCTTCCATCCAGGTACTAACCAGGCGCGACCCTGCTTAGCTTCCGAGATTTGACAGGATCGGAAGTCACAGTGCTATGGCTGCAGGCATATTGTGCCTCCTAACACAGGTTAAATAAATATTCTTGGAAAACGTGATGTCTTGCCATATTTTGCTCAGTTTACATTATCTGGAAATATAACTAATGAAGAGAGAGGGGATTAAACATTAAATTTTAAGTGGTAAAGGGGCTGGGGCTGTAGCTCAGGGGTAGGGTGCATGCTTAGCATACCCGAGGCCCTGGAGTCCATCCCCACCACCACACATAACAAATTTAAGTTGCATACAATTTCAAATGCCTTGTAATAATTTACACAGACCAATTTTAACCTATCTTCTCTAGCTTCTGACTTAGCGCCCTAATTCGGTCATGTGTGTGTCTTTCTTCGTTGTCTCTCTCACTTGTCACTAAAGCCCAGAACTCACAGAAAATCCCAAAGGTACAATAGCAAGTTGCCATACTTCTTATTGCTTCATCTTCTGTTATTCTTCATGCCCTCGTTCTAAAGTACATTACAATATAAAAATAAAAAGAGCATGAGATGAGACCCACAGACAGTAACATTAGGGTAATGGGGAAAGATGAACTCTACCGGGGTAAGTAAAGATACAAGGCATAAATAGAATGTGATACCGCAAGCAGCATTACAAGGATGCCATACAGGCAGAGCCAGAGGCAGGGCTTGGGAACCTCACTTCAGTTCCACCCCTCATTTAGCTCCTCTCTGCACCAGTCTTTTCCTCTAAAATGGGAAGAACAAACCTATTTTAGGATTTTTGCTGTTAGGTGCTGGGGAGTTGAGTCCAACTTGTAGCAACCGTCATAGGGTTTTCAATGGCTGACTGTTTCTGGACTGTTTTCCGGAGTGTACATCCATATCCTTCACCCATTTTTGTGGTTCTGGAGTTGATCCTCATTACTGGAGGTAGTAATGGTCCTATAAAATAGCTGGGAGCACTGAGTTAGCAGATGCTCAAACACTAGTCCTAAGGGAAGTACGGTGTTGTTTGCCATGGGCCTCGGTAACATCATTTTCATCTAGTCATTGCCTAACCTTTTATGTGTGTTTCTAGTTAAATGTTGTTGTTATTGTTGTTGTTGTTAGGTGCCATTGAGTCAGTATCTGACTCATAGAGACCCTGACCCTACATACAACAGGCCAAACACTATTATTAATGCTTCTCTGCTATTCATAAGGTTTTCAATGGCTGATTGTTTTTTGGGAGTGGGTTGCCATGTCCTTCTCCCAAGCCTACAGCACCTGGTGTTCCCAGACGGTCTCCCATCCAACAACTAACCAGGCCTGACCCTGCTTAGATTCTGAGATCTGATGGGATCAGATGCCACAGTGGTACGCCTGCAGGTTCTAGTCAAATACACCTTACTTAAAATATATTGTTGAGTCATTAAAATTGAATTCACTTCCAGCTGCAGTATAACTCATGCCTGAATGAAGCCAATCCCTCAATAAACTTCTCAGTTGATATCCATGTTATTTTCCTTGGAAGGCACATCACAGGATTCCTATACTCAGGGGCACATTGGACATTGGGCCATTTTAAATGGCAAAACTACCATAAGAAACCACAGCAGTGTGAAAAACAAAGCTTACATGGGAAGATATTTTGTAGAAGTGATTAATACCTGTGATTACCAGCTTTAAAGAAAGTAGATTATAGCCGAGCACAGTGCTGCACACCTGTCATCCCAGCAACTCGGGAGGCTGAAACAGGAGGATTGTGAGTTAGAGGCCAGAGGCAGGCTGCGAAACTTAGTGAGATGCTGACTCAGATAAATAAATAAATAAAT